>CM076570.1:670238153-670380273 GCA_034641835.2 Pinus albicaulis
GGAAATGAATTATGTTTTTTGATATGTTACTGATCATATTTTTATCAACGTGATCAAAGAAGAAAAGTTTGTCATGGATAAGGCACAGGTCTACATTCCAGAGATTTATCTCTGAAGTTCTTGACACCTCCAAGGATCTGTCATCCCCAAGTGGAGCCACTGTTAGCCATCAATAAAAAAATTTCATAACTAATGATGGCTAAAACAGGTCTTTAGTCTTCAAGAAACAAGTTTGAAACAAAATTGTGACTTCTTGAAGTCTTTCTGTGTTCCTTGTCCAAAAAATCCTGTCCACTAATATCTTCATAAAAAATCCTTCAAAAACCCTACTGTTATCATGAAGAAAACTATTTTTAGACCCATTTTCCATCAATTTTTCCTTTGGAAAATTCCCCTAAAAAAAAAAACCCTTTTTCTCCCTCATTTTCCCTCCATTCCCTTAAAAAACCCTTGTTTAACCATGATCAAATCCCCTTTTACTTGGTTAAAAACCCTCTTTTCTTCCTATCGGAACCTCAAAAACATTAAAAAAAACCCACTTAGGCCTTATTCCACTCTTTTATATTAAAAAACAGGCTTTAAGCCCCCTTCGCTTAATCCCTTGGCCCCATTTCCGCCATATGACCTGGTCCTGCGACTAGATCTTAAGCCTCCATCGCCATCGCACATCAGCATTTCCAAGTTCCTCCTTCCGCGTTTTCTTTTGTGCCGATGGCCGATCCTCCGATGGGATCGTAGCCGTCCATTCCCCAAGATCCGATGGCTGGCGCTCCATCACATCTCCCCGTTTCCTTGTTCCCTTTCCTTTTTTCGTCGATGGAGTCCTCCGCCGATGAGATCTCAACCGTTGATCTAATCCAAACTAGACGGCCAGCGTTTCATCACAGCGCTTCATCGCATCGACGCATCACCTTTCCTTGTCCCCTAAACCATTTTTTCCCCACTGACACGAAGCCCCAATCGCATCTCTACCATCGATCTCACTTTCGATCTGATGGTCCTCGCTCCATCAGCGGTCCACATTTCTTTGTTCCTAGACCCTTTGCTCCTCTGATCGTCGATCTACCAAAATCAATCCTAACCGTTGATCCTGTTTTAGATCAACGGCCCTCGCTTCATCGCCTTTTCACCATTCCTCCATCCCTTCCACTCATGTTTTCCTTTCTCGATCAAATCCTAACCATCCATCTCCTGATCCGACGGCTCCCATTGATCCTTCCCACCGCTCTTATAAATACCTTTTCCCATGTAAAAAACCCCAAAATATTTGTATAAAGACTCAAACTCCGAAAATAAATTAAAGTGGGCCCTCCCTTCCCTCATATTGCTTCCCCCTCTAAATCAATCTCCACCATTTATCCTCCCAATCAACCGCTCAGGATCACTATGGAGGCACCCAACCAAGATGTTCCGTACTCCCCAGTGTCCCCACAGTTAACCCTGTTGAATGTGGGAAATCTTAGATCTATGGCTAAGATTCACTGCAGAGGCACACCCTTGAGGTTTTTCTTCCGTACACCTAGTCCCCCCACTGTAATGTCACCTCTCGGTACCACCGCTGAGTGCTTTGTGCTATCGCGCTCCTTCTCCATCGTTGATCTAGATCTCCCCCAGATCCAACGGTCCGAAACTAATTGCGCGCCCCTTCCACCTTTTCCCTTTATATAATCGCCCTCACCTTGATTATTACACTTTATCACTATAAACCAATGTTTACCCGACCTCGAGCCTCCCCACTATGCAACAAAGAGCCCACGTCACCTGCCAACCCCACCATATGTTCCACTGCACAACTTCCAATCCTCGCGCTCATCCACGACTGTAGCTCTTCGGCCCGAAGATCTAACGATCCAAAATCAATTTCGCGCCCGTTTCACCAATAAAACCAATCGCTCATTTTGGACACGAAATCAATGGTATTGGGAGGACACGTGTCGCCCGACAGACGATATCGCGTTCGTTCGGGTGTAAACCGCTTACCACTCTTGGCAAGCGCAAAAAACATTCATGGTTTTCCCAAAACCACTTTCCTCTATTTCGCACCCAAATTCACATTTGAAACCCGTTTTCGCAGATTTTTTCATAGAACCTCCTCCTGCATGCATTTTCCTCCTCCTCACTGCTCCTTTCACCCTTTGCTAAGCCTCCACAGCAGTTTATCCAATGTCGCAGGGTTTTATAATGTTTTTTTTTGTTTTATGCAGGATTTGATGGCAGTTCTAAGGGCGAAAACCCTTCCCACAGTCCATAAAGGGACAGGGCCGAAGGTCACCACCTCTAAAGCCTAATCAAATGTAGAATAGAAGCTTACGGGGTGTAAAATCTAGGTTTTAATCAATGTTTTATGAGCATTGGTCATATAATCAAACCCTCCTGCATCAAATAAAACCACCTGTATACTGAAAAGACAACAGAAGAAGATAAAGTAAAGACAGAGATTAAAGATTAAAGGATTAAAGCAAAGAATGAAGATTTAGATTTAATCCATAGTTTAAAGGTTAAAGACATAGTTTAAGCCCGAAGATGATTATAAAGGCCTTAAAGCACAATCAGAGGCCTAATTTAGTGTTTAAAGCAAAAAAATAGACAAATCAGCATCAGACCACTTCAAAATGCCAAATCACTGAAGCAAGTACTTCTCCAAAGATCAAAATGCCACCTACAAGTTCATTTTCCACAAAAGAATTCAAATTGAATGCACAGTCAAAGATATTTGCCAAAGACAGCTCAGAAAGTAATTACAAGCCCACCAAAGCCTCAAAAGTCAACAAAAGTGACTGAAGTTGATGAAATTTAATGTAAAAATCAATTAGAAGAGTTAAAACATCTGAAATCTTCTCCATAAGTCCTCCCAAAGGACGAGAAGCATTTAATCTGTATTAAATGAACAACTAGACCTTCCTTTCACTCCACCTCCTCAATTTACCTATAAATACCATATGAGGAGTTCATTTTTATTTTTGGTTTAATACTTATTGAATGTAAATAGCTATTGAGGTTTTTGAAGCTCTGTTTGTAATTGAAGAAAGATAGGCTGAGAAGAGAAGTTTGAAAGCTGTAAAGACCCACTAGAATTGAAGATTGTAACTGGTTTGAACATCAAATACACAAGTTGATTTATGGGATCCTGGTCTATGTCAATGGTGATGTTTTTCTTACTGTAATTGTTACTTTTCTTATGTTTTCCATACTATCCACTTTCTCTGATAAAGAATAGAAAATATAGATTAGGATTTACTGTAAAGTACCCTATTTCTCACTGATAAATATTTATCTTTATGTTTTCTTCTAAATGTGTGTTTTGGAATGATTTCAATAGAGTGTAATCAGTCAAGGAATGTTGGTGAGCCCATTTCTTGTTGAGTAAAACTTGAGATATTGTTCTTGAATGATATTTTCAAAGTCTGCTAATTAAAGTTGAACTAGAGAAGTTTATGGTTAGCCCTATCCTCTAGTTTATCTCCAACAGTTGCCTTGAAAAGATCCCTTAAGAGTATGTCAAAAGCAGGATAGGTTCAAATTCCTTACCTGATATTAGGCTACTTTTTATGTTTATCTTAATTTTTTTCCTTAAGAATATGCTGAAAGCAGACTAGATTCAAAGTTCTTACTTGATCTTAGGCTATTCTTTGTTTATCTTGAATGTTTTCCTTTGGGAGTATGTTGAAAGCAGGCTAAGTTAAAAGTCCTTACTAGATCTTAAGTTGTCCTTTGTTTTCTCATATGTTTGCTTCTTTTCACCACACTTTTTGATGTTCCATACCACAAAATCAATCTAAAGAGATCATTTGATATAGATGACTTGCCCCATATAACACACTTGAAACTTGTTGTGCAATTAAATCCTTTTGTGACTCCATAGCCCAATGGATTGATATTGTTTCTTACCTATCCTATCAGCTGAACCATTCTTTCAACCTATTGACACCTTTACCCTTCAAAATACTTCCTTCATTTTGATGATATCCATCCCAACCAAAAAAAAACAAAAACCTTGTGCTTCATAACTAGCCTAATATCATATCATAATCCTTAAAGATATATCCTTTGAAAACACATATAGAGAGATCCCTCTCTGAATCCAGGAGGGTTAGATCCTAGGATTCCAAAGTGGTTCTAATGTAGGCTCTGCAGCGTTTGTTCTTGCCAATCTTGCAAACTACGAAGGCCCAACAGAATCGACCCATGCTGTTGCATTGTTCTGCACAAGCTCCAGGTCATTTTTCTTACCTGAGCCTTTTCTTCTGCGTTCAACCTTTTCTTTTAACACACAGTTGCATCTACATGACAGTTTTCATCTTGGTCGGCTTCTTTACACAAACCCCGCGGACCTGTGAGTCATGGCCCACATAAAATCCCTTTTAATGCAGCGGATTGTAACTTTCGAGTTTGATTATCATACATACATTTAGCAATCAAACAGCGCATACTTCATAACAGAACGCATATAACAAACATCTCTTACATATGTGCGAAACAGGGGTTATCGGGTCCCACTTGACCAATCCTAATACATCGCACTTCGCTTGCCCGTAACTTTGAACGTTTAGCAATAAACGTATCTCCTATCTTATGCAATATGCAATCACATTGCATCACATAAAACATAACTTACTGTGCAAACCTTAAGCACAAAACATAAAATCTGCAATGTGCGCGAATGCGTAGTGCTGACACGTGGCTCCTCCATTTCACTACATCGCAACTTAACCTTACCGCATCGTAAACATGTTAACATACATTGTGAAGCCTTAGCGCTATCTGCTAACAACTGCGACATGTGAACTTCATGATTCGTTGTTCGCCATTGATCTGCTACACGATCTAACAGTCCTCACTGCTTACCCTGCCATGCCAACACGTGTCCCTTCTCCACTTTGCATCGCACACAAAATAACTTACCCTACGAAAATCTTAACACTCAAACGCTAAACTTTTCAATTTGTGCTTTCGATCTCCATCATTGGTCTTCGTTGAATTCGACGGTCGACTCTTGTCTCCTTTCCAATCCACTTCGCATCGCAATTTAAATAACTTAACTTGTTAAGTCTTAACCGTAAACATTATGCCCTGCGATATGCGATGTCTTCATGGTTGCGATATTACCTTCCACCATTGATCTGCGCAAGATCTACGATCCTCATTGCTGCTTGCAAATCAAATTTCTTTCTGCTATGTGAATAATACGATATTCAATCAAACAGAGGATTGTGTGAGATCTATGGTCTCGTTGTGTCTTGCAAATCTAATTACCTTCGGTTGTGCATTGAAGTAGTTTTCTTTGTCCCCTTTTGAAAGCGTTGATCTCTCCTGAGCTTGTTATTTCTATTTGATATTCACTCCGACTTGGGATTATCATGTTTGCTACACTTTCATGACTCTGCCTAGCACATTCACGACTTGACCCAAATGTACACGACTTTACCCAACATGTTCACGACTCTGCCCTGTGTTCACGACTCTAACTTTGCTCCTTTTTTGCCTTAACTTCCTTTGCTTCCTTTGCTTCTTAGTTGCATTTGCTACCTTTTCTTCCTTTGCATTTTTGTTGCCTTTGCTCCTTTGGTGCCTCTTTGTTGCTCCTATGCCTCTCTTTTATGTTTTCTTACTGCATTATTGCTTGATCTTCTTCTTTGCCTTATTTTTGCTGCTTCTATGCTCCTTTGTCTTAATGATAGTTCTGGTGTTGCTCCTTTGTGCTCCTTTTCCATTAATGACAATATTTTCAACACATCTCATAATTTTGGACCCCCTAGGTCCAAAACCATTTACACTAAATCAGGGGGTCGAAAACCATACGATTATGAAATAGATGTATTTCAGATGGAAGGAAAAATGGGTAAAATGGAATTACAAGTTAATGTGTTACAACTACAAATAAAATAAATTCATTGTGCATGAAAATGAATAAAGGGAGGCTTTGCAATCATATATTGATGAAATTAATGTACACAAGACCAAAAAGAGATTTACGTCAATACATGTGAAATTGAATCCATAGTTACAGAAGTAAAAATAATTTACAGGCATGGCGAAATCATGTTACAGGGATTTACAGGTATAGTGTAAAAGTAAATGAATTTTACAGGGAAGGAGAAACAAGCCATGGATTTACAAACCACACATGGTTTTGTAAAATTCGTAAATAAATGTTACAGAAAGGAAATTCACAATGTGAAAATAAAGGAAGTAAATGAATTTTACAGGGAAGGAGAAAGAGGACATGGGTTTACAAAACCACACATAATTTTATAAAACCATGCCAAGCCAAAACAATCAATGGTTTTGGAAATACATGAAAGAAAAACACAACATACGTGGATGATTTGTCCATAAATTCATTATTTGAGGGGATATTTTCTGAATTTAATTAGTAAATTCATGAGAAAACAAATTTGTTTACGGAATATTTGAAAAAAGTTCATTGGTGAAAGATATATTATGATATGTCAAAGAGTGGAAAAAGCATTTCCAAATTTTGAGGGCAAATGTGCAGCTAGCAGTAGGTGGCAAGGATGAGTCAGCAAGGAGATTCGAAAGCTTTCCAAATCTCTTAGTTTAAGAAAAAATCTAAATCATTCAACAACACATGTCAGCAACACATTTCCTTGTAATCTAAATCAATCTAGAAAGTTCATAGGTGGAATAAGCTCGTAGAGGTTTTAGTTAATAAGCGTTAGGAAGTTTTTAATTTGTATTAAGTAGCTAGGCCTGCAAGCCATTTGATATCTATTAGGAATTTAGAAATAGTTAGGAGGTTGCAGTTTTCAAGGAGAGTCCATCCTGGATTGTTTTCAATTTAATTATTTTAGATAGCTTGATTAAGTTTTTATTTTTTCCTAAGAGCTAGGAACAACTTACTTATTGTAATTTATATATATTTGATTACTTGTAATAATAAAGGGTAGACTTTTGATGCCAACACTCAATACTTTGTAATAGCTTCTCTTATTAGATTTATAATGAAAGCCTTCCAGCTCCAGTTTCTGATATAATTTTGTGTTTCTAGTACATTTTTCCAGTATTTCCATATCTTTTTTCTGCACATGTTCAGAGTTTCATATAAGAGATGGGTAAGGATAGATTGGGTTTCGATCTCTCTGAAATCCCCTGTAGAATTATGATTTTTAAATAGATTAGTATATTAGACTATCTGTCTGATCTAGCTCCTCTTTTAAAATGGTTATTGTTTGTCCTTATATTTCCTCTTGAATATGTTTTGTTGGGTTGTAGAAATCTTCTACACGCATCCAAATCTCCCTAGTTGTTAAGTAGTCAGTCTGGCTGCTCAATTATTAGGAATCTCCCTACATTCTTCTGTCAAAATCTTATACAAATCAAGTCATTATGTCAAGCTGGAAGCTGACACATTTAGAAGGGAGCCGGTGAGAGAGGTATTTTACAATGATTAAGGATTGTCATTGATAGTCAACCACTACCAATTAAAACCATAAATCTGGCCATTGTGCTTCAAAGGTTTTTGTTCGATGACAGTGAACAGCATTAAACAAGGCCTCATAATTATTTAGGGAGCCCCCTCTGGTTCAAGGGCCAGCTTGAACCTAAAGCTGGTTGAGTTTGTTTCCTGGCATAGTTTTTGTAGCCAAGGACTGCCTACGGGAAACAGGTACAACATGTTCAAGAATAACACCCGAATAGGGTGGCGAAATGAACTAGTGAGTTAATATCTAATAGTTTCTTAATAGCACACCCAATCACCATATATTCAAGACCCCATGGACACGTATCAGCTCGTATTACCAATTCTCTCTCGTGCATTTAATTTATCGATCTAGGGCACCCCTGGTAATTCATGGAAAGGTATTTAGTATTTTTTTTTTCTTCACAATTTTAGCAATAAATCATTACCTCTTCATAGTTTGTCTTCCTTGTTAGTCATCAGTATTTTTTACTTGTTAGTGATGACTAGTTCTCACAGCCAAGTTTTCTAGCAGCTGATCCAAAAATTTGTCATATTTTCCAGCTGGGAAAACACCCATAAAACTTTTTCGCCCTCCTACCTTCTCAGCCCACCCATGACAAGATGAAACCCCATCATCAAATCCTACCTAGCCTCAGCCATACTAGTCTGCCCATCATCTCTAAAAAGACAATCCAAATCTGTTCAAAAAGCCTCCCCTAAGTTAGGAAGTGGCACTTTAAGGCATTTCACCCTTGGCAACCATCAAAGAGCCAAAAACCTCCATCTACTTTAGACCAGTCACAACAGACCTCCCACTCTACTAATGAAGTCAGTCATAGCCCTAAGTCACGCCACTTATATGCCCTTAAGTCTCGGCGATACACAGACCATATTCTTAAGCTGATTTTAGGTGTTTTACAGTGTTTTATGGATCTTTCAGGAATAAAAACATATCAGCATCTCAGAAGACAATTCTTGGCTCCACATAATAAGAAATCTACTTCTCAATGTGATCTCAGCCTGAGATGCATCTGTAGGGCAAAGAGTTATTCATCAAATTCTTGCAACCTCATTCACAGTCTAAAAGGACAGCAGAAGAAAAGCAACACTGTCAAGAGACTGTGGATAAGTCATGGCTAAAACCTCCTTCATTTATAAGCAGAGGGTTAAGGCGCCTCCTTCATCTACAAGTAGAGGGCGATGACCAATGTTTGACTTGAAAAATTGTAACTGACTCTAAGACAAGATTTGTTTTCAACAAACAGTGAGACAATGACATAGATTTTCTAGAGAACAGTGATGATTGAAGACTGAGGTAAAAGCATCAATTTTTTCACTGTTGTTTTCCTGCCATCATATGTAAGAAAACCCTTGTCAATATGCTCATCAGGAAGCCTACATGCGACTAGGACAGAAGGTCGACAAAGCACAGATATTCTGCCAAGAGAAAAAATCCTCCTTCATTCATAAGCAGAGGGCCAACACATTGACTATTTTCAAAATTTGATTGAGCAGAGAAAAATGTAAAGAGAACAAAAAGGAAAAATCAGGGGTACCACTACCATCAAAGGAGATCAAGCTCATCTCTTAACAAGTTTTCTCTCAAAAGACAGTTTGCAGCTCCAACAAAACAAAATTTGAACAGTAGTGATAAGATGAGTCATTGCACAGGTAAGAGGACATAATAGTGATTATGTTTCAAATTACTGGTCTTCTCCATTCATAAAAAGGTGTTTCTCAAATAGGCTTATCATGGTTGACAAAGAAAATTTGGGCTTGTCTCCTCAAGAGGCATTACAACTGAAAACAATTGTTCATAATATGCAAAGGGGTGCTTTGACATACTGTCAGTTTCTGCAGAAATATCTTAAGAAAAATATAGGTGTTCATTATTTAAGGGCCAGAAACACCATATTGGTACATTTTGAGCAGAGGAAGTGTGTTGGAAGAGGCGCCCTTCTTGATCAACATAAAATGGAAAAGTCTGAATAAATGCAATAAATTTTTGGCACCTATAGTTGGAGGAAAAACTGATGAAGCACCTGGGGGCAGAAATTGTCAACCAAGTTGAAAAGATAAGCCATCTCCTTTCAAAAAGACAAAACAGTTTTCAATACTTTTTAACAAATTCGGAGTGGATTTTACATAATGAATGTCGCCAAAAGTGTTAAACAAGTGGCAAAGGATGGTCCATAGTTCATTAGGGTATTACTCAAAGTTGGAGCTTCTGTGTTAAATTGTCACCAAAGGGACAAAATTAGCAGAAATCACCTTTTCGAACCTATATGCATAAATGAACAGAGTTTTGATCTTTTCAAAACAGGTTTGCTTTTTATAAAAAGGTTGATACATGTTAACATGGTTTAAAGGCGCGAAAACCCTGCTACCAACATCATTTCAAAAGGGGTTTGATTTCCTTTTGCATTTCTAAAAAAACAAGGGACCGTTGACCTTTGTGCTTTTTCAAAGGGATAAAAACCATGGAAAAATCATTTTGAAGTCCCCCAAGCACGAGCAAGCATCCCTTTGTAGTTCACAAGGTCAGAAAGGGAGTTTTCAAATCATTTTTCAGGGTTTTGAAAGTGTTTGCACTTTGAAAGTGTTTGCACCGCGCGGCGCACCTGGGAATTGACAAGTATCTGGCCCTTGTCTTCAAGAAATACAAAGCCTTGTAGCAGACTGTCTGTACCTCCAATATGAGCACAAACGATGACTCGACACTCATTTTTGCGCGGCATTCTTCCTCCTAAAGGTGTCACGCATGAATTCAACCCTCCAACACGCCTCCAAATCACATGTAAAGCTGCTCCAACTCTCCACAAGGCCTTTCATCGAGTTCTAAATGTATTTTTACGTGCCCCCCCCCCCCTTGGTTTTCAAAATTTCTAAGTGCTGTAAGAGGTTTAAAAACCACAGTTTGAGTTTATAAAAGAAGCGAGGTGTTTTTAAAGGTGAAAACAGTCGGCCAAATTATCTGGACACAATGATCATGAGATAAACACTTATGACCTTCTGAAATATCCTCTGTATATCAAAGGGGCAAAAGGCAGTGTTTGGTTTTCATTTCCAAAAAGCAGAGCCATTAAGACCACCATTGCATTCAGAGGTGTTTTTTCAAAACAGAGAGAGAGTAGTAAGTTGCTTAAAAGGTGAAAACAGTAGGTGTGTTAAACAAAAATTAAGGAAGTATGAAGTATAAAGAACAATATTTTGTTGAAAAAGAATTGATGGTTGATCAAACATTTCAAACTTTGTCACCATATCTATAAACAATGACCTTGACTATGTTTATGATTGTTGAATCCACTGGTGGAAAAGCACACCAAAAAGAGCAGTATTCTGGTTAAAGGGAGCCTTGATTGTTTAAAAAAATCCTACAAGCCTTTGTTAAAACCTCAGAAGCATTTCAAAGCTTAGTCACCATTGTCCTATAGATAGTAAATTCTAACTGTGTGAATAAATAATCTGGTTGACTGTGTATATGTATGAGTTGCATACCAAGAAGAGGGCAGGATTTTGAAATTAAGAATTTTACCTTGGTCAAAGACACAAGAATATATTGTTTGCCTCCAAACTTCAAAGGGCAGGGTGACCTTGTCACTATACACAACGAATCCACTTGACTGTCTATCTTCATTTGAAAATGTTTTTTCTCCTTACAAGTCTGCTTGTGGATATTGTCTGATTGATATACAAGGGTTGGAAAGGCAGATTCCTAAAGGAGCATGGGTTTTATATCAAAAAGAGACATTTTAAGCAACATCTAAGATCATTGTTGCCTTGTTGAAACAGTGAGTTGACAGGCTGGGACAAAGTTAGGTTTGAAGAACATTTTTCACAAAATTTTAGACAGTGTGGTGTTTCTGGAGTACATCCAAGTCAATATGCCACCCAGGCCAGATAACAGAAGTGGTTTACACAAGAGATATGAGCCAATTTCTACTGAGGAAGTAAATGCACACCCATCTATCCTTTTCAATTTTCATGAGGTGGGTTGTTTGGATTTCTGCCAGAGGGTACAAGAAGTCAAAATTTTCTCGCCCTTAACACACTTATGTGCCTTGAGGTTTAAGGGCAAACATTTCCAAGTGGTGGGCCTTGATTTCAAGTTCTCTCCGAGATCAATATCCAAGGCGACTAAAATCCCATACATTGGCGAGAAATG
Organism: Pinus albicaulis; assembly: GCA_034641835.2. Lineage (NCBI taxonomy): Eukaryota > Viridiplantae > Streptophyta > Pinopsida > Pinales > Pinaceae > Pinus > Pinus albicaulis. The sequence continues at coordinate 670,249,742 of CM076570.1, forward strand.
GTTCAAGCAAGCCTATCTAGACTTGGATGACTACAAGCCTTTCATCAAACCCGATCATAGAGAAAAATGCACTGATGTTTTTCCTTTCTCTCATCTTCTTGCCAGCTATGCTCCTCTTATGAAGATCATAATGAATTATTTCACTTGTGAAGGGAGATTTACCTGAGTTTATGCCTACCATGTCCGACTATTGATGCACTTCACTAGAACTAAGCAACTCAATATCCCTTACTTCTTGTGCAAAAGCATTGAAAAAATGGCCTCTTTAGTCCAGAAGAAACCTCCATCACAGCAAGTAGCTTCTCTTTTCCATCATTCTCTGATTAAAATCATCATCCTTCACCAGCTGGAGAATAAAGAGGTTTCTTGGGATGTTTTTATCAGTCACCCGGATTTCTCCACTGTCCCTCCGGTCCATACATCTCCCACATCACCTACTCATCACCCCTCGCCTTCCTCTAGCAAACCTACTCCTAGAAGGCTTAGATTCACCATGGGACAGTCAAGAGAGCATGGAGAAGGAGAGGGAAGTGGCCAGCAAAGGGAAGAGGGACATGAACAGGCAGAAAAAGATGAGGAACAACAAAAATAGGAGGGACATGACCAGGCAGAAAAAGATGAGGAACAGCAGTATGATAGTGATGAAGGTGAGCAGCAGCAAGAGCAAGAAGAGGAGAATGCTGATCAGCAGCAACTCAATAGTGATGAACAGAAGGAACAAATGGAAGGGCAGCACCTTGGACAGTATTTGGAGCAACATCTTGAGCCACAAAGTGAGCATGAAATTGAATCACAGCAGCAGCATGATCTTGATAATCAAGGGCAACAGGTTGAACCACAAAATGAACCAGAGATTGAGGCCAAACAGCAGCATGTTATTGATGATCAAGGGCGGCAGTTTGAGCAGTGTGATGTTGAGGAACAAGGGCAGCATAAAGAAGACACACATGCACAGTCTCCTCAAGAGGCACAGTAGCTTCAAGAGGAAAAGAAATTTCAAGAAGGTGACAAACAAGATGACAAAGGCAAAGCAATTGTGCCTCCCTCTCCTGAAAATACTAAGCCCAAGACATCAAGAAAGAAAGTGCCCAAGATGGTCACTTCAAAAGTGACAAGAACTATTCGGAGCAAAAGAAAGTCGCCAAAGAAGCCTCTCACTAACTTGCCTAGGAGGAAAGATTAGCCTTCAAGATTAGCCTTCAAGGGCAAAGGGAAAGGCAAGGTAGGAGAAAGTCAAAAGCATGGAAGTGCTTTGGGTGCCATCTCAATCCAAAGTAACGACAGTGACAACGAGGCCTGGATTCTTCAAAACCTTGTATCCCATAGAGAGGGCCAAATTGATACATTAGAGAATGACCTTCATAGGACAAGAAACTTCAATCAATTCTTGCAGATCCAAAACAGCCAAATGAGTGTCCATATGGCTGTCTATGAGGCACGAGCAATCAAGTATAAGAAAGAGGCTGCTAAAGCACAAGCAAGAATAGAGGAGCTCATAGGTGATTTTGATGATGATGAAGAAGAAGACCAGCCTAGGCGGAAAAGGACTAGAACTATAGGGCTTAGAAAATCTCTTGAGAGGCAAAAGGAAGAAGAACAAGCCCTTCTTCAATCTACTCCCCTCACTGCACTACTTGAGCAAGAGATTGAAAGAAATAAGGAGGCATGGCTAGAAAGAGCCAATAAAAATTTGGAGATGAAGCTCAAGAAGGAAAACAGGGACTTAGAGCTACAAAGTGAAATGACAAAACATTATCAGAAGCTAAATCAGTTTTCCCGACGCAAGTTAAAGGCCACTCAAGAGAAACTAAAGGAAGAAAAAGGGAAGCGCCCAGCACAGAAAGAGAAGAAGGACACATCAGCACTTGACATTTTGGCTTCAGTATTGGAGCATGTTGCCAAGGACCCTTGAGGGTCATGCACACCGATTTTGGGCACTTTTTGACAATTTTTGGTGTTTTGGAATTTTTGAGTTTTTGGTCAAAACTCATAAAATTTTCCATTTCACTTTGGGGATTCTTCAAGGGAGGAGAATGGTATTTTTGGATGCCATAATTTTATGAGCACACCCTCAGCAATTTTCAGAACATTTGGAGATCATTTTCTCCTCCGAAATGGTGAAAAATTCTCGCTTTTTGCACACTCTGCCCAGTCTATCGGCAGACTGTAATTTTCTGGTTTTTTACACACAGGTGAAATTTTAGAGGACTTCCAGGCATCATATTGTGGAAATTTTAGTTGCGCCGTAAATCAGACACTTAGAGCTTTCCAACGAGCTATCATGAGCCTCGTTTCGACATCGGGAAGGCTGCCAAATGTTGCCGGCAAGTCAGGGGACCTTTTGCTGATATAAATTTTGAATATTTTTGTAATTTTTGAACCTCTAAAATCTGCTTTTTCCAAATGTGCATTTAGCTATTTTTGCACATGGAAAATGATGCAAAGTCAATATATTTCCCATTTTTAGCATTTTTTAGATATTTTATGAGATATTTTTGTGCCTTGGGCTTTGCAAAGTCTCAAGGACAAGATTAGATATTTTGATTAGGCCAATAGGATGGCAAGTTGAACCATGAGGTTTTCCTCATTTGAGCCTATATATTCCAAAGGCTTTCATTGTAAAATAAGGCTGAACTTGAGAAGAGAAGCAATATATGGTCATATGAGCTTTGGAAGAAAATACTTGTGTTATGCTTTTGGATTGCCTCTTGGATGTTCTTGGATAAATGATGAAGGATTGTTGATGGATTCCATGACTTGGTAGAATGGTATAGTGTCCCTTGCTTTGTTGTTGTCTTCTATTTTTCATTCATGAATACATGTTTCTTGCTTGCTATAGATCAGTAGAGAACAAATTTGAGATATGCCCATGGAGGCATCTCAAATTTCCTGAATATTCATAGCCTTCATGTTTTCTTCTTCCTTAGTTGCATTAAAGAATTCTTAACTACTCTTTAACAACTTGAGGATATTGTTGCTTGTTTCATTCATAGTTCTATACATGCTAAGGACTTACGGTACGCCCTACTTACCTATGGCTAGCTATAGTTCCATCCATGAAATTTCTCTTTGACTGATTAGATTATCATTTTGTTTGAACCAAGGAGGCCTAGTTTCGATCTAGCCCTTTGCCTAAAACTATGCAAATCTTGTTGTTCAAAGTACCCAATAACTTGAAGTACTGTGTTTAGGCATTCCGGCATAGTGTTTTGAATTGTTTGTCTTCCTTAAGTGTTTTCCCCAAAGTCTGATAGCCATTTCCCAAAGTTAGAGGGTCTTATACTTCTATGCATGGCTTGAATGTTTATTTCTATGTATTAATTAGCTTATAGTTACATTTTGCATGATTAATGGTTCGCCCTACCATGTTTATGTCTGCTAAGCAAAACTATTTATGCTTGAAATCCTTTGTCTTTCACAAACTTGATGTCCATTTACTCCATTTTGCCCAAAGATCCTTTCTACCTTGAATCAAATCGGCCCTTCAACAGCCTTGTATCACCGTCTTATAGCTTTCTTGACCTTTTGACCCCATAGCCCAGTTAATCTAACATCTTGTTACCTATTTCATATCTTTGGTTAAGTTTCATCCCTCACAACTTAAAAACCAAAACCAAAAAACATACTCCATAACTAGCCTAAAAATCATAAACATAATAAGAAAACACGTAGATATCCCTTACACATATAGAGAGAGCCCTCTCTGAGTCCAGGAAGGCTAGGTCCCTGGGCTCCAAAGCTTGGTTTGATGTTACACTATAATTTGGCTTGCCAATCAGCCAAATCACGGGACACTAACATAATGGCGATCACGGTGGGACTCTGAGTATTAAACAAACTTAGATTCCCTAGACCTTAAGAGACCTTAAGAATACTATCTGATTGACTTATCCCACCGCTCACTAACATAATGGCGATCACGGTGGGACTCTAAGTTAGTAACAATCTAAGTACTCCTTAGTAACTATCGAAGTCTCATTCAAACTTAGAAAACTTAAAGTGTTGTCCGAAGAGTAGAAAATAGCTCCTTCACCATCTTAGCGAAATGATGAGTCAGTCATAGGAAACTCTTCCAAACCTCGTAGGCACATAAAACTCAAAAAACCCCAAAACACTCCTTTAGATTGGTTTTTGTCAATATTGGTGGTGGACCATACCCATACATCTCAAAACAACCAAGTTCCACCTGGTGACTCCACTAGCCTCCAATAGGCCTTACTATTTTACCGAACTCTAGGTTACTATCCGTTCAACCTATCCCATCGCTCACTAACATAGCGGGAGATGGTGGGACAATGAGTACATGATAGTCTAGCAAACTCTTATATACTCTTCAGTCCTTTAGATACTTAAACAAGCAAGAAGTCCATAAAATCATTTTGAGTAAACTCTTTTTGTTCTCACCACCTTAGCAAAGTGTCAAAACAAGTTTAGAATACTTTAAAAAACCATAGGCTGCACATAAGAAACTCAGAAAAATTTTGAAAACATTTCCAGATTAGTTACTAGTGGTGGACCATAGCTATATCTTCACGAAAACAACCAAGTTCCACCTGGCGACTCCACTAGTCCATCCCTTTTGGTTTTTACCATCCTTCACTTTAGTATAAACTTAGAGAGGCCATCCATCCGAAAGTTTCACAAATACCACCCTCTCTAAACTCTAAACTCGAAATCTGGCTTCACAAAGAATCTATACCAGATCTCACCCTGACCCAAATCCCCCTATCATAGTAGATGACCCAGAGAAGATTCTGTGGCAAGTTTCCGAAGCTGACCATCTAACTCCTGATAGATCCATCTGCAAAACTAGATCGGTGCCTGAAGATATCACTAGCCTACCAGATTCACCTTTTGAATTAGAGTCATCAAAAACTCTTTTCAGAAGCAAATCACATAGTAAGATAAACTTTGACGATCTTGAAACCCTAGACCCATCACAAAGTCCTAACAGAGAAGCCCCACCTTCCACACCCCCTGAATTTCAGCTTCTCCATCACTTTGGCTCATACCATCCCAGATCTGCTCAAAACCAGGTCATTAGTCCAAGTACATCCGCCACACCTATCCGAACCACTACTATTCAAACCATCTCAACCCATCCCACAAGCCCTCATCTTGTACATCATCCATTAGCTCCCGTCATGGCAGCCTGGTATGCACCTTTAGTGTTGCCACTACCTTTATCTCCTCTCCCAAATAAATATCAAGAAAAAATCCCACACTTTACTGGAGAATATATTGCCACAGCTCAACAACATATAAGTAGGATGAGCGATGCTTTTGAATACCTGGAAGTACAAGATGAGACCATCAAAATGAGAATATTCGCCCAAAGCCTGCGTGGGGAACCCAAAACATGGTTCAAAAGCTTGCCTCCAAACACCATCCACAACATCCCAGAACTATGTCAAGTCTTCAGAAATAGGTGGGAAGTCCAAAAGAACCCTATTCAAATCCTGTCAGAATATAACAACCTAAAACGGGAAAATGGGGAAAGTGTCCAGGCTTACTGCACTAGGTTCAACAGTGTGTATAACTCCCTCCCACCTCATTTCAAACCCCCACTTGGTTTAGCCTTAGCAAAATTCCCCGAGGGTTTTGATCCGGACATGACATATCATCTGAGAGACAAGGATCCCCCTACCTTAGAGGAAATGCAACAAATAGCCATAAAAGCATATGCCAACTTAGTAGAAAAAAGAGCTAGGACTAGATCAGAAAGAAAAGTCACATATAGAGACGAGGTCTCCACTTCATCTCCTTCCCTAGATCCTAGAATAGATGAATTAGTCAATACCATGGCCAAAATGTGGGAAAGGATAAATGAAAAGGCCCATGTTAGGGACAATCAGCCAAACCCTCCAAACAGAAACCGAAACCAAAATTTTAGGAGGGAGCAGCCTCAAAATAGACCAAGGGAAAATGAACAACAAATTAGGCCACCATTTAATGAAAATTATGTGGAAGAAGATGATAGGGACACAGAACCCATTGATGAAAGTCATTTGAACCTCATAGGGTCTAATAATGAGAGTGAGGTATATCTCACAGAAGAAGAACAATCATTCTTCTCTCCAAATCAGAACGAAACCAACTATGAAGATCCCGACGATCCTGCCATAGACTTCCAGAATGCCATAATAGAAGCTCACTGACAATATAACCTTAGAAGTAGAAAAAACCAGGACCGCTCCAAAAAGGGTAGCCCTGACATTACTAAAACCTCTGATACCATCCCTAAAAAGACTATGGATGGCAACACAATCACGACCAAGAAAATTGACCAAAATAAAGATAAAGCTATTCAAACAAGTCTTGGCTCAAAAACTCCTAGTGCCTCTACAAAATTCCCCGAGATGGCTGTGTCAAACCAAATCCAGAACCAAAGTCAGCAAATTAAGAGCATAGAAAAAGTCATGTCCGAGAAAGCTGAAACAAATATGTCCAGACCACAAATTCCTTTTAGTTTCGAAGGGGAAATTTCCAAAATAAAAATTACCATACCCCTTACTAAACTAATAACTATAGATAGGTATAGATCTCAAGTCTTCAAAGTTTTTTATATAGGAAGCGAGGCAGATACTTTAAATCTAACTGATGACAAACCTGAGCTCCTATTTGGCCCTAAGATAGAAGGTCAATACCAAGAGGGATCTGTTTCCCCTTTCTATGTGAGTCTGAACATACGGGACAAGATACTACATAATGCCATGTTAGATTCTGGTGCCTCCCATAACCTAATGCCTAGAGCAGTCATGGAAAACCTGGGACTAGAAGTAACTCAACCTTACAAAAACCTGTATTCCTTTGACTCAAGTCAGGTCAAATGTTTAGGTCTGATAAAAAACCTAGATTTTGCTCTAACACAGCTACCAGCGAAAAACTTGGTCATGGACGTAGTAGTAGCCGATATCCCTCCTAAGTATGGAATGCTACTATCAAGGGCATGGGCTGCCAAAATACAAGGTAATCTCCAAATGGATATGTCATTCGCTACCATCCCTGTTTTCAACTAGACTAGGAGATTATACCAAGAAACTCACATGAAATACATGGTTAGTAGCCGGGATAAGCCAAACAATACTCCCATTTATTCCATTCATTCCAATTTAGATTCTTTTATCTTATATAATGAAAGTGATGTGGACCAGCAGATAATAGGAAATGAAGAGGTTTTCAAACCATCAGAAACACACTTCCCATAACTAAAAATAGAAACCAATGATCAAAGCGCCAAGAAACCTGAAAAACAGCTTAGTATCTTGTATGAAAGGGAAGTTCTTTGGATTATAAGCTTTGATGGTTCTTGTGGCAAAACTGGTTCAGGGTCCGGTATCTGGATACACAATACTAATGAAGGTCATTCTTTCAGATTAGAATTCTAGTGTACTAATAACATTGCGGAATATGAGGCGCTTCTCATTGGTTTGCACATACTTAAGGAATTAGGCGCCAAAAAAGTATCAGCCCAAGGAGATTCAGAACTTGTAATCAGGCAAATCAAAGGTGAATATTTAGCAAAAAACGCCAGACTAAGGGAATACAGGAATTCAGCTTTAGATATCCTCAAAACCTTCGAGAAATATGAACTCACTTTTATCCCTAGGATTCAAAATAGTCTAGCAAATGAACTCGCCTTTGCTGCAAGCAATAGCCAAACACCATGTCTAAGTGAGAAATATGGCATTCAAGTTAAACATCGCCCTACTATACCAGATAATATCAATCATTGGAAAATATTCAAAGATGATGATCAAATTGATGATTTCTTACAATCTAAGAATTAATTTGAAGAAACCAGAAAAAAATTAGAAAATGAAGAAAGGGAATACAGCCACAATCAAGACCAAGAGCTAAATCTACCTTCTTTGACAGATCTAAATCAGATAAACCTTTCATCTAGAACTAAGATAGGAGAGGATGTTGACCCAAGAGAACTCGAAGTCTTACATTGTGAAAATGACACCATACCCAGAGGGCTTGCACCTCTAGAGGAATTGTTTGATTTTAACGATGTGGCCAAAAAACCGAAAATGGAATCCACTGAGGTCGACATAGAAGAATATAACATAGGAAGCTCGGAAAAACCTAGAATGGTCAAACTATCCAAAACCCTCCCACCTCATATAAAACATAAATATATTGAGTTGTTTAAAGAATTTAAAGATGTGTTTGCATGGGGATACCAAGATTTGAAATCATAAGACACAAGCATCATCCAACATAAAATTCCCCTCAAAGAAAACCAAAAGCATTTCAAACAGAAGTTAAGAAGGATAAACCCAGTATTACTACCGTTGGTTGAAAAGGAAATCAAAAAGATGTATGATGCTGGTATAATAATGTCTCTCTGATACTCTGAATGGGTCTCAAATCTAGTATCTGTTAGGAAAAAGACGGGAGAAATCAGACTCTATATAGATTTCTGAAACCTTAATAGGGCCTGTCTGAAAGACAACTATCCTCTGCCCAAAATGGACCACATACTTCAGAAGGTAGTAGGTGCTAAAAGAATCTCATTACTCGATGGTTTTTCTAGTTATAACCAAGTGCTAGTTTACCCCACCGATCAACATAAAACAACTTTCACCACACCTTGGGGCACTTTTATGTACGTCAAAATGCCTTTTGGATTGATGAATGCTGGCGCCACATTTCAAAGAGCCATGGGAATAGCCTTCTCTGAAGACATAGGTGTTTTCATAGTCATATATCTTGAAGATATAACGGTATATTCTAAATCAGATGAAGAACACCTAGTACACTTAAGAAAGGTTTTCAACAAATGCAGAAAATATGGTTTATCCCTAAACCCCAAGAAAACACTTTTCGGTCTAGAGGAAGGAAAACTCCTAGGTCACATTATTTCGGAAGAAGGAATTAAAATAGACCCACAGAGAATCGAAGGTATATTGCAAATAAGTCACCCCAGAAACATAAAGGAGTTGTAGTCCTTTATCGGAAAGATAAATTTCTTAAGGAGATTCATCCCAAACCTTGCCGAACTCCTGAAAGATATCACAAATATGTTGAAAAAACAGGTCGGGGTTAAATGGACTATAGAAGCCAAAAAATATTTTGAACTAATTAAAATGGCCTTAACTGAAACACCAGTGTTGATAAGCCCTGACTTCACCAAAGATTTTTACATTTTCTCATTTGCTTCAGAACACACAATAGTTGCTGTATTGTTACAAAAAAATGCAGATGGGCAAGAACAACCCATTGCCTTTTTCAGCAAATCCCTGAGAGATGCTCCCTTGAAATACAACATCACGGAAAAATAGGCATTCGCATTAGTAAAAGCACTGAAATATTTCTGAGTTTACATCTTGCATTCTCATGTCATAGCTTTTGTCCCTAATACTGTCGTCAAGGAAATTATGAACCAAGATCCCGATGGTAAAAGGGGAAAATGGATCGCTATCATCCTAGAATATGACTTAGAAATCCGACCTACCAAACTAGTTAAAGGACAAGGACTCGCAAGGCTAATGGCTGAAACCAACCTCCAAGCTTTAGATATCAATTTTGTTGATGCCTTAGAAGAATAGGAAGAATTCCTACTCCCGCCTATTGATCAAATGTTTTTGGATTCCCCTTGGTATGCAGATATTCTTTATGTATTGACTTATTTAAATGCTCCTCTGTCTTTATAAAAAACAAAAGCAAGATTTATTAAAAAAAAATCTTTAAAGTTTTGAATTATCGATGGTTTTCTGTATTGGAAAAACCCCACTGGTATGTTGCTTAAGTGTTTTTTTGAGTCTGATGCGGAAAAAATTATGCGTGAAATGCATGAAGGGGAATGTGGGGGCCATCTTTACTAGAAAACCACAGCAAACAAAATCCTTAGGGCCGGTTATTATTGGCCTACCTTATTCCCTGATACTCACAAACTAGTTATGACATGCCATAAGTGTCAAATTTTTTATGGTAGAAAAAAGCTTTTACCTTTGCCCTTACATCCCATTATAGTCGAAGGACCTTTCCAGCAATGGGGTCTAGATTTTATTGGGGAAATTCACCCCTCCTCATCCGCTCAACATAAATGGATCCTCACAGCCACTGATTACTTTACCAAATGGATAGAAGCCATACCCTCCAGGAATGCCACCGATTCAGTCATCATCAAGTTCCTAGAAACCAATATCTTATCCAGATTTGGCTATCCCAGAAATATCATTACAGACAACGCCATTGCCTTCTCCTCCAAAAGAATGGTTGACTTATGTTACAAATATCACATTTCATTAGGACATTCCACAGCCTATTACCCTCAAGGTAATGGTTTAGCTGAGTCTTCTAAAAAAATCTTAGTCAACATCATCAAAAAACTTCTTGAACAAAATCAAAAAGCATGGCATGGAAAACTAGTACACGCACTATGGGCCGATAGACTAACCACTAAAAACTCCATAGGTATGTCTCCTTACCAGCTAGTTTATGGCATAGATGCCATTTTCCCAACTTCCTTAGGTGTTCCAGTAATGAAACTATTGCAGGAAGTTCAAATAGAAGAAAATGACATGCAAAGGAGGGTGAATCAGACTATCCATTTGCAACAAACCAGAGAAGAAGTTTACCAAAAGGCTCAGTTAGCGTAGGATAAAATAAAACAGATTTTTGATAGGAGAACTAAGGAAAATGATTTTCAGATTGGGGAAAAAGTGTTAAAATGGGATTCCAGAAGAGAAGACAAAGGTAAACATGGTAAGTTTAAAAATTTATGGAAAGGGCCTTACATCATCAGCTCAGTCAGTGGAAACAATGCCTTTTTCCTACAAGAACCTGATGGAACTGAAGCTTTTGGAGGTCCTGTAAATGGCAGGACATTAAAGCATTATTTCTGTCAAGAACTCCATTTTTGAGTTTGAAACACTTTCATTCATTGTATATACCACAGTTTGAAAAGTAAAAAACAATAGAAAATAGAAGAGAGGGCAGTTGAAAAATAGGAAAAATCCCCATGTTCCAAAAAATAGTCTTTCGGAAAGCGCGCAAGTCTAAATGCCGCTACTAGTACTTCAATGTCTTGTTCAGCTATCTAGCCTAATCGTAGCTGAACATGTTTAAATTTATTTTCTGATAAGTTAGTGAGTGAAAAATATGGTCAACATTGTGTAAGATTGACTTATCACAGAGAGTAGATTAGGAGAAGATTCTGGTTCCGCATGCCTAAAACAAAACCAAAGAGAGAAAAAAGGGATGGAAAACACATTGTACACCTTAACCCTGTTTTATCTAGATTTCCATTTTGCAGAATAATATTTGTGTGCAACTTGTCTTTCATGCCGCAAATACATGACAAATCAGACTGCCTAATCCTGATTTGATTCATCTTTTAAATTTCATGTTTTAGATTAGAGAACAAAATCCTGTCAAATAGCTTAATCTTGACAGTTGATCTAGCGTAGGTAGAGTAATGAAGGAGTTCATCAGTTTAATCTGAACTCCCGGCAGATATAAGTGTAGAAATAGATAGGTTCATTTTGCAAAAAGGAAAATATGGTGTCAAAAGGCTGCTAGTTCAAATGCGCCAAAAAAGAAAAAAATGTTAGGAAAGATAGTGGGGTAGGTAAAAATGTCATTGATGCTAATCATGCTGTCACTTTTTCAGAAATGGCATCAAAGAATAATGAAATATTGTGCCAATGGGTAAGGCACTGGTCTTCATAAGCCAGAGATCTGAAATTCTGGACACCTCCTGAAAAGGAGCTGCCCTCCCCAAATGGAGCCACTGTTAGTCATCATTATTTTTACTTGTTAGTGATGACTAGTTCTCACAGCCAAGTTTTCTAGCAGCTGATCCAAAAATTTGTCATATTTTCCAGCTGGGAAAACACCCATAAAACGTTTTCGCCCTTCTACCTTCTCAGTCTGGCCATGACAAGATGAAACCCCATCATCAAATCCTACCTAGCCTCATCCATACTAGTCTGCCCATCAGCTCTAAAAAGACAATCCAAATCTGTTCAAAAAGCCTCCCCTAAGTTAGGAAGTGGCGCTTTAAGGCATTTCACCCTTGGAAACCATCAAAGAGACAAAAACCTCCATCTGCTTTAGACCAGTCACAACAGACCTCCCACTCTGCTAATGAAGTCAGTCACAGCCCTAAGTCGCGCCACTTATACGCCCTTAAGTCTCAGCGATACACAGACCATATTCTTAAGCTGATTTTAGGTGTTTTATAGTGTTTTATGGATCTTTCAAAAATAAAAACATATCAGCATCTCAGAAGACAATTATTGGCTCCACATAAGAAGAAAGCTACTTCTCAATGTGATCTCAGCCTGAGATGCATCTGTAGGGCAAAGAGTTATTCATCAAATTCTTGCAACCTCATTCACAGTCTGAAAGGACAGCAAAAGAAAAGCAACACTGTCAAGAGAATGTGGATAAGTCATGGCTAAAACCTCCTTCATTTATAAGCAGAGGGTTAAGGTGCCTCCTTCATCTACAAGTAGAGGGAGATGGCCAATGTTTGACTTGAAAAATTGTAACTGACTGTAAGACAAGATTTGTTTTCAGCAAACAGTGAGACAATGACACAAATTTTCTGGAGAACAGTGATGATTGAAGACTGAGGTAAAAGAATCAATGTTTTCACTGTTGTTTTCCTGCCATCATATGTAAGAAAACCCTTGTCAATATGCTCATCAGGCAGCCTACATGTGACTGGGACAGAAGGTCGACAAAGCACAAATATTCTGCCAAGAGAAAAAAGCCTCCTTCATTCATAAGCAGAGAGCCAGCACATTGACTATTTTCAAAATTTGATTGAGAAGAGAAAAATGTAAAGAGAACAAAAAGGAAAAAGCAGGGGTACCACTGCCATCAAAGGAGATCAAGCTCATCTCTTAACAGGTTTTCTCTCAAAAGACAGTTTGCAGCTCCAACAAAACAAAATTTGAACAGTAGTGATAAGATGAGTCATTGCACAGGTAAGAGGACATAATAGTGATTATGTTTCAAAGTACTGGTCTGCTCCATTCATAAAAATGTGTTTCTCAAATAGGCTTATCATCGTTGACAAAGAAAATCTGGGCTTGTCTCCTCAAGAGGCATTACAACTGAAAACAATTGTTCATAATCTGCAAAGGGGTGCCTTGACATACTGTCAGTTTCTGCAGAAATATCTTAAGACAAATATAGGTGTTCATTATTTAAGGGCTAGAAACACCATATTGGTACATTTTGAGTAGAGGAATCGTGTTGGAAGAGGCGCCCTTCTTGATCAACAGAAAATGGAAAAGTCTGAATAAATGCAATAAATTTTTGGCACCTGCAGTTGGAGGAAAAACTGATGAAGCACCTGGGGGCAGAAATTGTCAACCAAGTTGAAAAGATAAGCCATCTCCTTTCAAAAAGACAAAACAGTTTTCAATACTTTTTAACAGATTCAGAGTGGATTTTACATAATGAATGTCGCCAAAAGTGTTAAACAAGTGGCAAAGGATGGTCCATAGTTCATTAGGGTATTACTCAAAGTTGGAGCTTCTGTGTTAAATTGTCACCAAAGGGACAAAATTAGCAGAAATCACCTTTTCAAACCTATATGCATAAATGAAAAGAGTTTTGATCTTTTCAAAATAGGTTTGCTTTTTATAAAAAGGTTGATACATGTTAACATGGTTTAAAGGCGCGAAAACCCTGCTGCCAACATCATTTCAAAAGGGGTTTGATTTCCTTTTGCATTTCTAAAAAAACAAGGGACCGTTGGCCTTTGTGCTTTTTCAAAGGGATAAAAACCATGGAAAAATCATTTTGAAGTCCCCCAAGCATGAGCAAGCATCCCTTTGCAGTTCACAAGGTCAGAAAGGGAGTTTTCAAATCATTTTTCAGGGTTTTTAAAGTGTTTGCACCGCGCCGCTCCTGTGCAACCGCGCGGCACTCCTGGGTGCATTATTTCCACTGCGCTACAAAGGCGCGCAGCGCTCCTGTGCGAGCGCACGGTGCTCCTGTAGCCACGGGCCCGAAAGTGACCCGACACTCAGTTTAGAGTGGCGTTCTTCCTCTTAAAGGTGCTGCGCATTAATTCAACCCTCCAACACGCCTCCAAATCACATGTAAAGCTGCTCCAACTCTCCACAAGGCCTTTCATCGAGTTGTAAAGGTATTTTTACGTGCCCCCCCCCCTTGGTTTTCAAAATTGCTAAGTGTTGTAAGAGGTTTAAAAACCACAGTTTGAGTTTATAAAAGAAGCGAGGTGTTTTTAAAGATGAAAACAGTCAGCCAAATTATCTGGACACAATGATCATGAGATAAACACTTATGACCTTCTGAAATATCCTTTGTATATCAAAGGGGAAAAAGGCAGTGTTTGGTTTTCATTTCCATAAAGCAGAGTTAGTAAGACCACCATTACATTCAGAGGTGTTTTTTCAAAACAGAGAGAGAGCAGTAAGGTGCTTAAAAGGTGAAAACAGTAGGTGTGTTAAACAAAAATTAAAAAAGTATGAAGTATAAAGAACAATATTTTGTTGAAAAAGAATTGATGGTTGATAAAACATTTCAAACTTTGTCACCATATCTATAAACAATGACCTTGACTGTGTTTATGATTGTTGAATCCACTGGTGGAAAAGTACACCAAAAAGAGCAGTATTCTGGTTAAAGGGAGCCTTTATTGTTTAAAAAACTCCTACAAGCCTTTGTTAAAATCTCAGAAGCATTTCAAAGCTCAGTCATCATTGTCCTATAGACAGTAAATTCTAACTATGTGAATACATAATCTGGTTGACTGTGTATATGTTTGAGTTGCATACCAAGAAGAGGGCAGGATTTTGAAATTAAGAATTTTACCTTGGTCAAAGACACAAGAATATATTGTTGGCCTCCAAACTTCAAAGGGCAGGGTGACCTTGTCACTATACACAACGAATCCACTTGAATGTCTATCTTCATTTGACTGTGTTTTTTCTCCTTACAAGTCTGCTTGTGGATATTTTCTGATTGATATACAAGGGTTGGAAAGGCAGATTCCTAAAGGAGCATGGGTTTTATATCAAAAAGAGAAATTTTAAGCAACATCTAAGATCATTGTTGCCTTGTTGAAACAGTGAGTTGAAAGGCTGGGACAGAGTTAGGTTTGAAGAACATTTTTCACAAACTTTGAGACAGTGTGGTGTTTCTGGAGTACATCCAAGTCAATATGCCACCCAGGCCAGATAACAGAAGTGGTTTACACAAGAGATATGAGCCAATTTCTACTGAGGAAGTAAATGCACACCCATCTATCCTTTTCAATTTTCATGAGGTGGGTTGTTTGGATTTCTGCCAGAGGGTACAAGAAGTCAAAATTTTCTCGCCCTTAACACACTTATGTGCCTTGAGGTTCAAAGGCAAACATTTCCAAGTGGCGGGCCTTGATTTCAAGTTCTCTCCGAGATCAATATCCAAGGCGACTAAAATCCCATACATTGGCGAGAAATGGTTCAAGCAAGCCTATCTAGACTTGGATGACTACAAGCCTTTCATCAAACCCGATCATAGAGAAACATGCACTGTTGTTTTTCCTTTCTCTCATCTTCTTGCCAGCTATGCTCCTCTTATGAAGATCATAATGAAGTATTTCACTTGTGAAGGGAGATTCTCTAGAGTTTATTCCTACCATATCCGACTGTTGATGCACTTCACTAGAACTAAGCAGCTTAATCCCCCTCACTTCTTGTGCAAAAGCATTGAAAAAATGGCCTCCTTAGTCCAAAAGAAGCCTACATCACAGCAAGTAGCTTCTCTTTTCCATCATTCTCTGATTAAAATCATCATCCTTCACCAGCTGGGGAAGAAAGAGGTTTCTTGGGATGTTTTTATCAGTCACCCGGATTTCTCCACTGTCCCTCCGGTCCATACATCTCCCACATAGCCTACTCATCGCCCCTCGCCTTCCTCTAGCAAACCTACTCCTAGAAGGCTCAGATTCACTACAGAACAGTCAAGAAAGAATGGAGATGGAGAGGGAAGTGGCTAGCAAAGGGAAGAGGGACATGAACAAGCAGAAAAAGATGAGGAACAACAGGAAGAAAGTGATGGAGGACAGCAGCATGATAGTGATGAAGGTGAGCAGCAGTAAGAGCAAGAAGAAGAGAGTGCTGATCAGTAGCAACTCAGTGGTGATGAACAGCAGGAACAAGTGGAAGGGCAGCATCTTGGACAGCAGTTGGAGCAACAGTTTGAACCACAAAATGAACAGGAGATTGAGGCCAAACAGCAGCATGGTATTGATGATCAAGGGCAACAGTTTGAGCAGTGTGATGTTGAGGAACAGGGGCAACATAAAGAAGACAAACATGCACAGTCTCCTCAAGAGGCACAGCAGCTTCAAGAGGAAAGGCAATTTCGAGAAGGTGACAAACAAGATGACAAAGGCAAAGCAATTATGCCTTCCTCTCCTGAAAAGGCTAAGCCCAAGACATCAAGAAAGCAAGTGCCCAAGGTGGTCACTTCCAAAGTGACAAGAACTATCCGGAGCAAAATAAAGTTGCCAAAGAAGCCTCTCACTAACTTGCCTAGGAGGAAGAGCGCAAGATTAGCCTTCAAGGGCAAAGGGAAAGGCAAGGTAGGAGAAAGTCAAGAGCATGGAGGTGCAATGGCTGTCATCCCAATCTAAAGTGATGACAGTGATAATGAGGCCCGCATTTTAGAAAACCTTCTAATCCATAGAGAGGGCCAAATTGAAGCATTGGAGAATGACCTTCATCGGGCAAAGAACTTCAATCATTTCTTGGAGATCCAAAATAGGCAATGAGTGTCCATATGGCTGTTTATGAGACACGAGCAATTAAATACAAGAATGAGGCCGCCAAAGCACAAGAAAGGATAGATGAGCTTGTAGGTGAGTTTGATGAAAAAGAAGAAGAGGACCAGCCTAGGCGAAAGAAGCCTAGAACCATAGGGCTTAGAAAAGCTCTTGAGAGGCAAAAGGAAGAGGAACAAGCCCTTCTTCAATCCACTCCCCTCACTGCACTACTTGAGCAAGAGATTGAAAACAATAAGGAGGCATGGCTAGAAAGAGCCAATAAACATTTGGAGATGAAGCTTGAGAAGGCCAACAGAGACTTAGAGCTGCAAAAGAGGATGACAAAGCATTATCAAAAGCTAAATCAGTTTGCCCGGCGCAAGTTAAAGGCCCCTCAAGAGAAACTAAAGGAGGCAAAAGGGAAGCGCCCGGCACGGAAAGAGAAGAAAAGCACATCAGCACTTGAAATTTTGGCTTCAGTTTCGGAGCTTTTTTCTGAGGACCCTTGAGGGTCATGCACACCGATTTTTGGGCACTTTTTGACAATTTTTGGTTTTTTGGCATTTTTGAGTTTTTGGTCAAAACTCATGAAATTCGCCATTTCACTTTGGGGATTCGTCAAGGGAGGATAATGGTATCATTGGATGCCATAATTTCATGAGCACACCCTCAGTGATTTTCAGGACATTTGGAGATCATTTTCTCCCCCAAAATGGCAAAAAATGCTCGCTTTTTGCACACTCTGCCCGGTCTATCAGCGGACTGTAATTTTCTGGTTTTTTACACACATGTGCAGATTTTGAAGACTTCTAGGAATCATATCTGGAAAATTTCAGTTGTTCCAGAAAGTATACACTCATAGCTTTCCAACGAGCTATCATGAGCCCCATTTCGACATCAGGAAGGCTACCAAATGTTTTTAGCAAGTCAGGGGACCTTTTGCTGATGTAAATTTGAAGTATTTTTGTAATTTTTGAAAATCTAAAAACTGCTTTTTCCAAATGTGCGTTTAGCTATTTTTGCACTTGGAAAATGATGCAAAGTCAATATATTTCCCATTTTTAGAATTTTTTAGATATTTTATGAGATATTTTTGTGCCTTGGGCTTTGCAAAGCCTCAAGGACAAAACTAGATATTTTGATTAGGCCAATGAGGATGGAAGTTGAACCATGAGGTTTTCCTCACTTGACACTATTTATTCCACAAGCTCTCATTTGTAAACAAGGCTGAACTTGAGAAGAGAAGCAATATATGGTCATATGAGCTTTGGAAGAAATACTTATCTTATGCTTTTGGATTGCCTCTTGGATGTTCTTGGATGAATGAAGAAGGATTGTTGATGGATTCCTTGACTTGGTAGAATGGTATAGTGTCTCTTGCTTTGTTGTTGTCTTCTAGTTTTCATTCATGAATACATGTTTCTTGCTTGCTATAGATCAGTAGAGAAAAAATTTGAGATATGCCCATGGAGGCACCTCAAATTTCCTAAATCTTCATAGCTTTCATGTTTTCTTCTTCCTTAGTTGCATTAAAGAATTCTTAACTGCTCTTTAACAACTTGAGGATATTGTTGCTTGTTTCATTCATAGTTCTATACATGCTAAGGACTTATGGTATGCCCTGCTTACCTATGGCTAGCTATAGTTCCATCCATGAAATTTCTCTTTGACTGATTAGATTATCATTTTGTTTGAACCAAGGAGGCCTAGTTTCGATCTAGCCCTTTGCCTAAAACTATGCAAATCTTGTTGTTCAAAGTGCCTAATAACTTGAAGTACTATATTTAGGCGTTCCAGCATAGCGTTTTGAGTTGTTTTTCTTCCTTAAGTGTTTTCCCCAAATTCTGATAGCCATTTCCCAAATTTAGAGGGTCTTATACTTCTATGCATGGCTTGAATGTTTATTTCTATGTATTAATTAGCTTATATTTACATTTTGCATGATTAATGGTTCACCCTACCATGTTTATGTCTGCTAAGAAAAACTAGTTATGCTTGAAGTCCTTCGTCTTTCACAAACTTGATGTCCATTTACTCCATTTTGCCCAAAGATCCTTTCTACCTTGAATCAAATCGGCACTTCAAGAGCCTTGTATCACCGTCTTATAGCTTTCTTGACCTTTTGACCCCATAGCCCAGTTAATCTAACATCTTGTTACCTATTTCATATCTTTGATTAAGTTTCATCCCTCACAACTTAAAAACCAAAACCAAAAAACATACTCCATAACTAGCCTAAAAATCATAAACATAATAAGCAAACACACAGATATCGCTTACACATATAGAGAGAGCCCTCTCTAAGTCCAGGAAGGCTAGGTCCTTGGGCTCCAAAGCTTGGTTTGATGTTACACTGTCATTTGGCTTGCCAATCAGCCAAATCACGGGACACTAACATTCCTGATTAGCATTGGCTGGTTTTTTTGTTCCAGATACTGCTTGCTTTCTGAACCTCGGCTCTCTATTTTTAATGTTGCCATAACTCTACTTTCATGGTTGCATTCATATTGGAATTCCACGTCTCTCTCCTAATCCATCCCCTGCAGACACAGACTCCTTTCCCGACACCTTCAGTCCTCCCTTCTTTGTTTTCATGTATCTACCACCCATAAGCCTCGACATTGTCTCTGCTCCCTTGAGCTCACCCCCCTCAAGTCCAACATTTTAAGACAACACATGTGATGTCATCAAGGTTCCGTTGGCAGAGGAGTTGGAAGCTCCAGAGACCAAAATTGTGCCCAGAATGTTTCCCAAAAATATCAAGAGGAAACTCTTGAACTTATTAGGCACGTGATGCACCATGCAACAACTGAAACCATGAATGAAAAATACTCCCTTCCTAACACGAGCATTCTATCTCAAACTGTAGACTGGTTACTTGACTTGGGCCACACCTATGGTCGTAAAAACTAGTATTTATACATAGTAGAACTCTAATAGAACTTGAATACCTTGATCAAAAAGGCCCTTGCAAATAAATAAGAAAACAAAAACAGTTTCTCCCTCCAACAATATTCTTCAAGCAAAGATAAGGAACCTGTATTTAGAGCATCGAGACATGGCTAGATAGCTTAACTGTATTTAGGCCCTCATCTCCAAGGGAAAAGGACCGACTTCTTTGGGTACCCCTACAACACCCATTGAGGAGTCTACTTCAGTATGATCAACATTAATCTCTCTATGGATTAAAACACCTCCATCCTTTTTTTATAGTCTCTTTTAGCGCTTATATACTTTCAGTAGGGTAACAACAGCCTAGTTATTCAGTGTTTTTTTGTTATACTTATGTTCTGATGACTCTGGTCATACTCTTATTTATTACAATAGGTATGTATTTTTTTGAACTTGAAATCTATGTTTCTGCCACTAGTCTGGTTTCCCCAATTGCAGACCATGACATAAATAGGTTTAACTATGTCATTGTATATTTTTCCTAATTAGTGATAGAATCTACTCAAATTACACACACACACACACAAACAAACAAAAAATTGCATTTATCAAAATTTATTTCATCATACCCCACCTTTCGCATTTCTTGAAAATACAAAGGAGGTTCAAATTTCAATGAGGATGATATCTCTTAATGATGATTGTGCCCAATCCCATGCCTTCACAACTATGTGAGGTAGACTTCTTCACCAATAATTAATCACATTTAGTGATTGGTTTCCATAAAAAAGATGGTGACTGAGATTAAATAAACAAATGGTAAAAATGTAGGAGTTCTTAGGCAGCATAGGATTATTTTTCCCCCACTTTGGGGTCCGTTTTCTTCCTCTCCTATATTGGATCCACAACCCCTCTAATGCCTCCCCACAACCATCTTAGACTTTTATGTTAGTGTTTAAAGTAATATTTACATATATTGAGCATATCATGGAAGGTTTCGACCACATGTACATGGAAAACATAATCATCATAATTACATGCCTGGCCATTCACTCGCCAATCCTTGACCTTAAGCCTTTCATTAGAATTCCATACAAGATACTTATATCACTTTTTTTTTATGTGGTTCACAGAACCCGAATATTGGTGACTGCCATGTCCACGAAATATTTGTACCAGGCATATCCACCTGAAGGGATAACTTCATGTTGACTCAAACACATAACTTGGGCCCAAGAATGTCAAGAGAATTGAACTTGTGGCCTCTTAATAGCAAAAGTGCTTTAATGAAAAAGACTCGACCAATTAAACTAACCCTCAAATCTAAAATACTTAAGTCACTTATACATTACAACATTTATTTAAACTTATGTAATTTAAATAACATTTGTATAAATACTAATGTAATTTGTATACACTCCCGATATATATATATATATATATATATATATATATATATATATATATATATATATATATATATATATATATATATATATATATATATATATATATATTCCTAATAAAGTATAATAACTTAAACATTACACAATCTCCCTTATGGAATATAATAACTTAATAGCAATGCATTATCAATTATATCTCTCTCACATTTGTGTATTGGAACTCATGCTACCTTTTCTAAGATAATTTGAACACCATTAACATGGTTTCAATAATACAATTTAAATTTATATAAATAAAAGTCATCTTCTTCATTACTTTAAGGTATGTTTAAAATTCTCACGTTAAAATTTCTATAATTATATTGTATGATTCTTAAACTACTATGATGATCACAATTTATAATAAAATTATGATATTTTGTAACATTACAATATAAATAAAAAAATATAATCACATTTATGGCATTTTGTTACTAAAGTGATAAATGTTCATGTTTTTATGTATCAATAACAATAACACAACAAATAAAATGACACATTTTTCAACCTTCGTGGAGATTGAAATTTTAATAAAACTGGTCACTATTGTTGATCTTGTAGAAATTATACAACAAGCATGTATATCTTGGATTCAATCCGATCTAACAATATACTAAAGTTAAATATTGAATTGCTTCTACAAATCACTTGCAGAAATTAAACACAATCGCTGATTTCATGAAGCAAAGAAGGAATAAAATCAAACCACAACACAGATAATTTCCCATGGAGAGGTTGCTGCTCAAAACCCCACTATATTCTATTGTATATTCAGCATGGATACATGAAACAAATATAATGTCTTCTCTTCCCAGAAGAGTCTCCAACACTCATTTATATGTCTTACATTGTCCTCATAGAAAACTGGCCAATACTTAGTCAATTTCCAGCCACTTGACAGCCTGCCTTTCTCACACAATTCATAAGGAATGCAATCCCTAAAGAATTGTATATCTTTCCTACTCTAACTACACTAAGTATCATAGGAAATCCAATGAGTGTATAGATGCATGGGTGCAACCCAATACCCTACAACTGATAGTCAACATCCCTTTCACCTAGATCTCAACTGGGTCTCCATTGGAAATTACATGCATGTGGCTAATAATAGCAAATCCTCAGTTGCATCTGAGATCACTGATTGTGAATTAATTAATATTTAATTCACTTGATCTCTCACTAGTGTATCTAACAGTTACAACTATCACAACTGATTTTAACTCACTTAAATGAGTTAAACTATTTACAATATGCATTAACTAATGCACCACTACATTTCAAACTCTATTACAACTAGAATTAATTAGCATGCCTCTCTAACTACCCTCAACTCGAAATTCATGAGTTAACTGAGTTTATCACACTCATTTAACTATTACAATTTATTTTGAGATTTATATTACAGTTTATTTTCCATCTTAATTAAGGGATAACTAAAATAGACATGCACCAAATATAGCCCTGTGGGCCCCACCCTAGTGTAGGTGCTTAATGCACTAGGCGTGGGTGATGAAATTTTCTTGTTGAATCTCAACACTTGCTCTCAACAAGAAAGGGATTATCCTTCACCCCGATCCTACCTCTATGGTATTTGAATTTTCTCCTAGTGACCACCTTCATCAGAATATCTGCATCCTTATCTTCTGTGGGAATGTACTGAAGCAACAGTATTCTCCTTTGCACACAATCTTTGAGATGATGGTACCAAATATCTATGTGCTTGGACCTATCATGAAACAAAGGATTAATCAAGAGTTTAATGAAACTCTGATTATCACAATGTATCACTATCAGATCCATCTCAGGACCAAACAAACCAACCAAGATATTTCTCATCCAAATAATATCACATGCAGCTTGACTTGTTGCCATGTACTCTGATTCCGTTAAACTAAGTGCCACAGATCGTTGCTTCCTGTTGTACCAAGAAATTATTGTCGATCCAATGCTAAAGATCCCTCCTAATGTGATATTTCTGTCTGATGGACTGCCAACCCAATCTTCATCCATGAAGCCTTGAAGCTTCAATCCCTCTGTTCGTCTACACCATAGACCATACTCTAATGTGCCCCTCAGGTATCTCAAGACATGCTTCCATGCCTTCCAAAAGAGCTTGGTAGGCTTAACCATATCTTGACTCATTTGGTTAACTGTGTAGCAAATTTCTGGTCTCGTGTTCACTAAATACATTAGTGAACCTACTAACTGCCTGTAAACAATAGCATCCACTACCTCTCCAAAAGTAGCATCCTCCTTCCTCCAATTTCCTGGAAGAGGAGTCTCCATGGGTTTGAAACTCTCCATGTGAAACTTACCCAGTATCTCCTTTGCATAATTTCCTTGAGACACAAAAATTTCACCATCCCACTGCCATATTTCCAAGCCAAGGAAATAATGAAGGAGTCCCATGTCCTTCATTTCGAAATATCTTGCAAGATCCTCCTTGCATGAAAGTATCAACTGCTCATCACCTTTCAATATTAGATCATCTACATATAGTACAATAATCAAAATCTTACCATAAACCACAATCTGGTATAGTTTTGCATCCGCTTCACTTTTGGTGAAGCCCAACCCGGTGAAATAGCTTTCAATCCGAGTGTACCAAGCACAAGGTGCTTGCTTTAGCCTATATAGTGCTCTCTTGAGTCAGCACACATGTGAATCATTGTTGAAGATCTATAAACCTTCAGGCTGCTCTATTTGCACTTCCTCCTCAATCACTCTATTTAGGAACAGAGTTTTCACATCCATCTAATGAATGCGCCACCCCATCTGCGCTGAGAGTGCAAGGATAGATCTTATGGGAGAATACCTTACGACTGGTGAAAAGGTCTCTTCATATTCAATCCCCTCAATCTATGAGAATCCCCAGGCCAAAAATCTAGCCTTATATTTTTTAACACTCCCATCAGCAGCTTTCTTTACCTTGTAGATCCATCTAGATCCAACCATTGATTTGTCGACTGGTCTTGGGACTATCTCCCATGCACTGTTCTTGACAATGGAGTCCTACTCCTCTACCATAGCATCAACCCAAGTTGTTTGTTGCACTTCTTCCTCAAAGGAAGATGGTTCAGTCATAATACATTTGCTCACAAGATCCATGTATCTAGTAAACTTGTCAGGAGACTGTCTCTGTCTATGCAATGAAGTAGGGGCTCCTACATTCTATATTGCATCAAGTATCAATCTATTAGCCTCCATTGTGCACCTTCTGCAATTTATGATGGATGGCTCTGCATGAGTGTTTTCATCCACTCCATGACCCTCCGCATGTGTTTGATCCACACCTTGAGGTTCATTCTTGGGAACCAACAGTTCCTCCTCTGCATGCAAGTCTAGCTCCCTCTCAAGGGACAACCACATGGCTTTCTCCTCATCAAATTTTATATCCCATCACACAACGGTCATTCTGTTGTTTGGAAAATACACACGATAATTATGGGGTGTTTTAGTTTACCCCAAAAAAATCCCAACCTCAGTTGTTGGCTCCAGCTTCTTCCTGGCGTCTTTGGTCACATGCACATAAACACATGAGCCAAAAATATTAAAATGTGAACATCAAGTTTCTTACCCACGAAAGCCTCTTCAAGTTTACTCATGCCAAGTATCTTATGAGGACAACAGTTATGCACATGTACCGTTGTGTTGCATGCCTCCACCAATAGATGCAACAGTAGGCCCGGATCATGCAACATCCCTCATGCTGCACCCATAATCATTTTTCTATTTCTTTCAGCAACCCCATTATGTTATGGGTTGTGAGGTTCTATCAGTTCTCTTTGAATTTGTGCTTTGCTATATAAGTTCTTGAATTTGGTAGAGATGTACTCACCACCATTATCACTCCTAAGATCCTTCACTTGCTTCCCTGACTCTTTCTCCACCAGTCAAGAAACTTTGAGAATTTTTGATCTTTCTTCTGCATGAAGTAGATCCAGCACTTACAAGAAAATTCATCAAAAAATATCACATAGTACTTATTTTTTGTTGTCAAATCAATAGAGAATGGTCCACACATGTCTGTATGAACTCTATTAAGGATCCTTGAAGCTCGGTTCTCCTTCTCATGAAAGGTGGCCTTTACATATTTCCCCAGGGTACACCCCTTGCATGTATCTAATTGAGCAAGTGTTCCCATTGGAAGTCCTGTAGAAATCTGTTGCATGACTTTCAAGGCTCCATGGTGTAGAAGGCCCAATCTCCTATGCCATAATTCGCCCTCATCCTAGCTCACCACTTTGTCTGCCTTGACCATCATTTTTGTGAAGCCATCTACATCCATCTTATAGATATTATTAACTTGAATCCCTATCTTCCTGGCTTGTCCTGTTGTTTTGTGTCACAGGAAATCTTTACCTTCACTAAAAACAACATCATAGCCTCTATCCTCCAACATTACGACTGAGACTAAATTTTTCTTCAAACCTAGTACATGCATTACCTTTTTTAATTTAAATGGTTTACCTGAATGTCTCTGAAAGGTAATAGTACCAATCCTGGTAGCACTGTACCATCCATCATCCCCCATTTCGATATGCATTTGGAGATCCTTCTCCTCCATGCTACTGAAAAGTTCCTTGTCTCCTGTCATGTGGAAGGAAGCACCATTATCCAAGTACCACACCGAACCCATTGCACTTGACACTATGCATGCAATGAGTGAGAAGTCAAGCTCAAATTGCGAGGCCAAAGCCTCTCCAGCTACAAATCCAGAAGCCTTCTTGTTCTTCTTCTTTTGTGGACAGTTTGTGACATAATTCCCATGCTCGTGACAGTGAAAACAATTCACCTTGGACGTGTCCTACTTCTTGCCATTTTTGGACTCGAATTTGGAATGGAATTTCTTCCCCTTCCCCTTCTTTGCCTTGTGATGTAGGAGCATCCTGTTTTATTTTCATTATTTAATTGAGTAATTAGGGGGTGATGTCTTTTTAATTATTTTATAAATTATTATGCTCATTTTAATAAATTAAGAGAGGAAAATATGAATGTGAGGATTATTGTAAATATTATTTTAATAAATGGAGGATATGAGTGGAGTTGAGTTAGGTAGATAATTTAGGGATCAGGAATTCCTTCAATGGAACTCAGTTGAGTCAAATAAGGGATAAATCTATTTTAGATTTTGGTTGAGATTTGTGTGGAGAAAATCATGGATTGGAGTTAATTCATAATTGTGTATAAATATGAATCTTATTAGAGTGAGGAATATAGTGAGAGATAGAGAGAAATGGTGCGAGAGTTCATATGAAGGGCGGGAGACGAGAGGCCCACAAATTGTAATATTCGGCCAAATTGGTTTGAGTCTGTAATTTTATTATGGTTATTATATGCCAGTATTTTTGTTTGTATGGCTCTCTCTTCTTTGTATATGTTTTGAGCTGAATTAAAATGTGGTTTTTAATGACAAATTTGATGAAGTTTCCATGTTAAGGAAGCTTCACACTCTATTATGCGCAAGGATCTGTTTTGTATCAAAATCCCTGCATCATTTGGTATCAGAGGGTAAGGTTAGTTCCACGTTTATAAAAAAATGTGACAGAGTTGTGAGGAGGTGTTTTGCTAGAGAAAGTTGTCTAGTTGAGCATTGTATACATTGTTTGCTACATAACGTTTGGAAAGCATTCTGTGTTTGGTTTGATTGCAGTATTAAGAGGATTGTGATTTCTGTGCTAATTTTTATGCATTTTCCAACTAAATCCATATGCGAGTTGTGCTTATGGAAATTATTACAGTATGTCCCTGTAATAGGGGTGGTTGAAGCCAAAGAGTTCTGTGTGAATAGGAGTGTGGATTATCATTTGGAGGAGAAATCGTTGTGTGTTTTTTTCGTGATTGGAGCAATGTGAAGTGTTTCAGGCATTTGGAGTGGTTTTCAAATGTTACAAAAACATGGATTGATTTGAATGCGGGCAATGGAGAAGATGTTTCATTGTGGAGATGTGGTGTGCACTCAGTGTGGATTGAACTCGATGTTGTGTTAGTAGTTTAACACAGTCACTGTGGAAATGTGGAGTGCAGCCAGCATGATCTGGCTATTGCGTTTTTGTGTGTGCGGATCGAGTTCCTGCGAGACTGCATGAAATATTAAACATAGTCCCCGTGGGGTCAAGGTGATGGGCCAACGTTCGATATTGTGGTAAGCACATATATATATATACAATGGTGCTCAAATTCACACGGTAAAGGAAACTTGTGAGTCAACATTTGCAGGTAGCTTTGAAGTCATATTTGGTTGCATTTGTTTTGATATTCTGGTGTGAATGGCTTGTGTTGGCAGCGACTGCAATAGTGCAGCTTTTTTCTTCCAAATGCATTGTCCCATGTTGGTAATGCTCCATTAAAATTGCAAGCCATTATTACAGTCTTTTCTTTCTTGTGTTGATGTCTTACATATACTAATGTATTTATTTACACTATCAACATGGAAATCAACACTATGGTAGTAGATAATATCATGCACTGGCTAAGGGAAAATCCACACCTCATTCCAATCTCATGATTGACACAAATTCGACTTATTCGAGAGTCAAATTTACTAAATTTTGATGCCAAATCAAGGATGTAGTTATTTCATAGAGGATTGATCGCCGAGTTTGTTTTATTTGGTTTGTATAAATAACTATAAGAAGTGCAGACGTCTTTCGCATTTTCTGTATTTCATTATTGGTTGTGTCGACATTGTAATGGAATGTTGATTTTCCTGGAGTGTGGTTGATCTGCCGACTCTTAAAGAAAAAGACAAGGATGATATTTTGGTATGGAGATTCCAGTTGGAAAAAATATCCTTGGCTCAAAAAATGATGGTATACAAGTGAAATCTGCTTGGAAAGCTCGTTGTCACTACTACTCAAATGTTGGAATTTGTGATTAAGTCTCCTCGCCCTACCCATGTTGAAGCTATAGATGTGGCTAATGCTATTCTGGATGGGACTGATTGTGTAATGCTTAGTGGTGAGAGTGCAGCAGGGGTATATCCTGAGGTGGCAGTTTAATATTCCAAAATTAGCATCCAGCTAATTGGAATATTGATTTTTGTTTTTATCACCTAGCAGCTTAATAAATGGGTAAGGAAGCCCATGCATATTAAAAATATGAATAAAATCCCTCATAATGTGAGAGCGGATAGTCATAAGAACTGGATTTAACACCAAGGTTATGTGTGAACAGGGTCATTTGCATGTGGACAAGGTCAATTTTGACCAAGTCAACAGTGTTGGGATAGGATGTGGAGAACACTTTGAGAGACATCACAGTATGAATGGGAGGAGGTTGCTTTGGTGAAGGAAACCCTAATGAGTGGGACCCATGGTGAGAGGGATTTCACTTGTTTAAAAGGATGGAAAGGCAACCATTGTTATTCATGTTATGTATTATTGATTTTATGGTCTGTTTAGACTTTGTGCATTCTCTTGTTGTTTAGTAGAGTTGCAGTGCTACTTAGCACAAGGATTTCCTATTTAAAAATTCCTTCTCCTTTCAAGAGAGGCCTCTTGAAGGAGCTTGCACTTCATTTCTCCACATTTGGGCTTCAGGCCAAGCATCCTCCTTCAGGTACAGCGCAGTTTCTCTTTAGAGCTGAGTTGCGTTGCAAGGTGTTGCATTGGAGGTTCCTCAACACCACTTTCTAAGCTTATTTTTCAGAGGAGGAAGCTTTCTGTCCTTTGGGAGATTATTAGGGAAGCCCTTGGAGAACATTGTAGGTTTTGGCACTTGTCCAACACATTTTCTTGCACCTATAGCGCATTATCCCTCATTGATAGCATTATTTTCAGTGAGTATTTTTAATGAGGGGTTGCAGTGATTGTCGGAGGGTGAGATCTTCAGTGTTAGGATCAGCCTTTCACTTGGAAGATCCATTGGAGGAGGTCTATTTATCTGATGCAGCATCTTCATCCATCTCCATCTAGTTCCATTTCTTGAGTTGCAGCTGCTACTGCAACTCTGGCATTTCTGCAATTTTGCATATTTCAGCCAATCCTTCCAGGATTGACTAGAAATTGTGTTTGGGAGCTTAGATCTTCACTCCCAATGTTGTATGAGACATAAATTTGTATATCCATGTATTGAAATATGCTAGCAACAATTTCTCCTTATAAAATTGTGCATTCATAGCCTTGGTAATTCTTGTGTAGCAGTTTTTTGGTCATATTTTATGTACATGTTTCTTGAGGCTGATTTTTCCTATCTTGAGTAGCTCTTTCCGCAAGATCTTGTATACATTTGTTGTTGTAACTTAATATGATGGATATGTTCTCTTCTTACATTCTATGATTTTATTTGTCACTTATACTCTAGTTTGTGTTAATGTATTGCTGGATCTCCACATTTGGAATATCCTAAGATATTCCCATTGTTGTAGATTTTCCCTATTTTGGGATATTACAGTGGTATCAGAGCATAATCTTGGATCAGCCTGTGGATCTCAGCCATGATTCTATCAAGAGAATGGAATATTAAGACTCCATTATTTGGAAGAAAGAATGAGGAGAGGCTCTCAAATATTGTTCCTAAATCTGTACAGAGCATTCAAAGAGATCTCAAGAAGATCAGAAGGGAGATGTGCATTGAATCTCCAAGAGGGTTTGAATCTGAATCAAACTCTAGAATTTCACATCATGAGAGTGAGCATGCAGCCACACACAATGATGCACAGTGCAGTCACATGCAAAAAATTTACATGAGAGAGATGGAAGAAGAAGGAATGGCTAGGAGGGAAACTCTTAGTGACTTTTTGCAAGAGTATGAATCTCAAACTCAGAAGTTTAGAGATCATATTACTTTTCTAGAGTTTTGCAAGATCAAGGTGTAGAGAATCAAGCAGCATGATAGGGGTAGATTCCTTCTATATACTTTTTATGGTTCACCTACATATTCAGCTGGAGCTTTGGTGGAAGAACTAGACACCTTTTTGCAGTAGCACCAAATTTCTGAAGATGAAGCCATCAGAGTTGCAGCACTACATCTTAGAGGTAAGGCCTATGCATGGTGGGTATTTGAGTCTTTCTCTTTGAAAAATGAAAATACTTCTTCTTATGCAAGGTTTATTAAGAAATTGGTGGAAAGGTTTGATGGAAAACTTTCTGCAACACATGTGGATAATTTAAACAAACATAAACAAAAAAAAACCTTGCATGTGATGGAGAAAACTATAAACTCGGATCCACTTCAGAAACCCATGGAGGAGACTGACATATTGCAGCATACCTTGTTAGAGGCAAAGCCTCTATCTCATATTTATGAACAAGAGG
This sequence comes from Pinus albicaulis, assembly GCA_034641835.2. NCBI lineage: Eukaryota > Viridiplantae > Streptophyta > Pinopsida > Pinales > Pinaceae > Pinus > Pinus albicaulis. The sequence continues at coordinate 670,280,080 of CM076570.1, forward strand.
GCATGGGGATCTCTTTTTCAAAAGAGGATCCAATTCTTGGGAGGTTGCCCATACATGTTGATGAGGAGGAGGGCAACAACGTTGTCATTTCTAGAGTTTATCTAGCACCTCATGCAGAGGAAGAGGAAGCTCTTGATCCAACTAGAGGGATTCTTGTATCATTGCAATAAATTCCCTAGGATCTCACATATGGAGATCAAGGCACAACTCATGATTCACATGTGCCATTGATGATAGGGTGTGAACCTATGGATATACAAGGAGGAGATAGGGAGGATGACCAGCATCATGTGATGAGGAGCACACACCCCTGTCTATTTCATGAGGTTGATGCACCTAAGAGGGAGACTGGATTGTGTAGTGAGAGCAGGGACACGTTTGTCCATTCATATATGTAGCCTACTCATTGATGATGATGTCTCATTGCATGGAGACATTTCACCAAGGAGACCACCAGATCAGTAGATGATGAGATATGCTTCAAATTTTGAGGCACCATTCATTGATTTCAGAGGAGTGGAGACCTTGGGAGGTCATTGTACAGTGTTGAGAGTCTTGGGTAGACTCAAGGAGGAGAGAGGAATTCTCTCAACATCATCTTTACCCACTCTCATTTCAGATTTTGTGTTGTGGCAGAAGCAGCATGGGAAGGATAGCAGCCTTCCAGCTTGCATCTTTGGCATGGGAGATGTCAAAGAGGAGGATGAACATATGACATATGCTCTTCATGAGATATCATCAACATTTTCACTATGGAGGATAGATCCATATTGTAACTCCCAGTTGTTGGTGGAGTATTCCAAGGATATTTTCACTTGTATGTTATTAGATGACCAACTACATGAGGAGGGATATTCAGTTAGAGATGGGTTCATCTACTATCATAGTAGGATCTTCTTATCTAGAGCTTCCAAGCTCAAGGAGAAGTTGCTACAAGCATCTCATAAAGATTTCCTTTTCAACCACACTTATTCTATGAGAGCATACCACACCATCATGGAGGGGTATTTCTGGGAAGGCTTTGAGGAGGAGATATATCAGCATATGAGGAGATGCATGGATTATGTAGATATGGGGGAGATACATAACTCTTTGGAAGAGTTAGCACAGCCACCTCTTTTCTCTTTGAGGATGAGAGGAGACTCATCTATGATCCACTCCATTTGTATGAGCAAGACATATGGTAAGGGTATTGTTTGTTTGCATGATGACTTGTATAATGTATATATGCATACCTTAACCATATATGTGCAGGACTTTGCTCAAAGGAGGAGCATTATTCCTTCTAGATCTCATGGTCTACTAAAGGCCATAAGCAGTATTGGTGATGGTCACTCCCGAGGAGGACTTGGGGAGGCTCTATCTTTTGCAAAGCATGCTCACTTTGCACCATAAACCATACACTTTCTCCAAACTTATGAGGAGATTGGGGAAGCAAGAAAATGGTGAGGAGGCCACCCATCATTTCATTTTCTATTTCAGCTAAGAGTCAAACTGCATTGGCTACATTTGAGGGACCATTGTCCTTCTCCCTTGCTTCATATGGTAGCTAGCATGATTCTCATTGTAGTTCCTTATGTTGTTGTTGTTCTTATTTTTATTGGGAGCATGATTGTGGGAGTGGCACATTGGTTGGATGTGTCCCTTGGGGGAGAGATGTCCCACATTATTTGCATTGTATGTTCTAATGGGAGCATAAGAGAGTATGTGGCCACTACAGCAAACCACTTGTTTCCTTTTGAGGTGAGCCATATGATTTATTGTATGCCATATGATGGTGATTTCCAACTCATCACATATGAGATGGTTTGGGCCAGCATGATTCATAACGTTGGAGGGAAGGTCCTTGAGGATCTAGTCTTCTTCTTTCCACTAGAGGGAAAAATTATTGCAGCCCAGGATCAGAAAACACTCTACACTCATCTTAAGTGGAGAGGAGGACAGCATGGGGTAGGCTATTTTTTCTACCATGGTCAAATTTTCAGCCCACCTATATTGCAGGAGCTCAAGGTGGAGGATGATTTGTATGAGTTGTCATGTTGGGAGGTAACTCATTTTGTATGGATGATTGCTTGGGGATGGAGGATCCACATGGGAATGATAACTCCCAATGAATTTTAGATCCCATGCCTCAAGGGGACATCTGGACAACACCTTATTTCCTTCTTGAGTACTCTACTTGTTCATGATGATATCTATTTTGCTAACTTACATGCTTGGGAGGCGAAATATGGAGATTTATTGATGAGACAACATCTCATTCTTTGAAGGAGAATATCACATGTGGATGCTACAGCAGGAGGAGGGGAAACTTCTCAGTTTTATCCTTGCATTTGCTTGAGGAAAAGCAACATTTGGGAGGGGACGACTGTAATATTCCAAAATTAGCATGCAGCTAATTGAAATATTGATTTTTGTTTTTATCACCTAGCAGCTTAATAAATGGGTAAGGAAGCCCATGCATATTAAAAATATGAATAAAATCCCTCATAATGTGAGAGGGGATAGTCATAAGAGTTGGATTTCACACCCTTATGTATGAACAGGGTCATTTGCATGTGGACAAGGTCAAGTTTGACCAAGTCAACAGCGTTGGGATAGGAGGTGGAGAACACTTTGAGAGATAGCGCAGTATGAATGGGAGGAGGTTTCTTTGGAGAAGGAAACCATAATGAGTGGGACCCATGGTGATAGGGCTTTAAATTTTTTAAAAGGAGGGCAAGGCAGCCATTGCTATTCATGTTATGTATTATTGATTTTATGGTCTGTTTATACTTTGTGCATTCTCTTGCTGTTTAGCAGAGTTGCAGTGCTACTTAGCACAAGGATTTCATGTTTACGAATTCCTTCTCCTTTCAAGAGAGGCCTCTTGAAGGAGCTTGCACTTCATTTCTCCACATTTAGGCTTCAGGCCAAGCATCCTCCTTCAGCTACAGCGAAATTTCTGTTTAGAGCTTAGTTGTGTTGCATGGTGTTGCAGTGGAGGTTCCTCAACACCAGTTCCTAAGCTTATTTTTCAGAGGAGGAAGCTTTCTGTCCTTTGGGAGATCAGTAGGGAAGCCCTTGGAGCATATTACAGATTTTTTCACTTGGCCAACACATTTTCTTACACCTACAATGTAGTATCCCTTAGTGGCTGCGTTATTTTCAGTGAGTATTTCCAATGAGGGGTTGTAGTGATTGTCGTAGGGTGAGATATTCAGTGTTAGGATCAGCCTTTCACTTGGAAGATCCATTGGAGGAGGTCTATTTATCTGATGTAGCATCTTCAACAATCTCCATCCAATTCCATTTCTTGAGTTGCAACTGCTACTGCAACTCTGGCATTTCTGCAGTTTTTCATATTTCAGCCAATCCTTCCAGGATTGACTAGAAATTGTGTTTGGGAGCTTAGATCTTCACTCCCAATGTTGTATGAGCCATACATTTGTATATCCATGTATTGACATATGCTAGTAGCATTTTCTCCTTATAAAGCTGCTCAGTCATAGCCTTGGGCATTCTTGTGTAGCAGTTTTTTGGTCATATTTTATGTACATGTTTCTTGAGGTTGATTTTGCCTATCTTGAGTAGCTCTTTACCCAAGGTCTTGTATACATTTTCTATTGTAACTTAATATGATGGCTATGTGCTCTTCTTACATTCTATGAGTTGATTTGTAACTGCTACTCTAGTTTGTGTTCATGTATTGCTGGATCTACACTTTTGGAATATCTTAAGATATTCCCATTGTTGTAGATTTTCCCTATTTTGGGATATTACAGGAAGTGAAGAGCATGTGAGCCAAATTAAAAAAAATTCGATAAAATGAGTTCAAAGCATAAAACCATTATGCTCTGTAAAGGAATGTGGTAATGGCCAACTAATGGGAATGAGAGTGATGGAGACTTTGAATCGAGGAATTTGAGCAGCGATTCTTCCAGTGATAGTGAAAACTGAAAGATCTTTAAGCTTTAGAATAGAATCCTTCAATTCTAGTGAAAGAAAAGGAAGCAACAGAAGACAAAAAAAGTTACGCAAAAAAAGCATGGTGAATGTTGGGCAAAGGAAAACTGTTTGCACTAAGGTGATGAGCAGCATGTGAATATTCACAGTGATAAAGACAACACAGAAGAGTGAAATCCGGAGAGTTGAAATTGCAAAGAGAAGGTTTATTAATAACCTTGAAGGGAGCATAAGGTGTGATCATTCATTTCAAAGAGGTATTTTTGAATGTTGAAAATTAAATGGTTTATTTATTTTCACCATAAAATAAACCTTGGGAAAATGGATTGCATTTCAATTTAAAGGCTTCAATATCATATGAAGTAATAAAGGGAGATGATGTAATTGGTGACATGTGATATTTTCTTAAGAATGGAGTATGAGAGAGAGTGAAGATTTTACATCATGAAAGTGTATTAAGGGTGGATGTTCATTGGTATGTTGTATAATTTGAATTAAAGTCAAAATATCCACCATTGTAATTATTGGGTCAAGCTTTGAAGTCACATAAGATGTTAAGGTAAAATGAAGAAATTTGGATATCTTGAGTCAAGTTAAACCATTGAGTTATTGTATAAGAGGGTGTATGTTTTAGATGAAAAATTGATGTAAATTCTGGAGCCAAAGAGTCGTAAGCCAAGTCAAAGGTCTAAATGTAATTAGGTGCATGATCGGCGGAGCCCGACACCCAAAGAGTTGGTCATTGTAACACCAACATTACTGAAGTTATTGTTTGCAGCAAAGAGGAGCAAGATAGTTGCCAGAAATGATTCCAAGACAGAGAACCAAAAGAGGTCAAGCGCACAAAGAGAGATCGCATTGTTGAATGGAAAGTATGGAGGCTTGCTGAAAATGGGATTGAATGAAATCCACAAGTGAATAGATGGAGTTCACAAAGGAGGAGAAGATGGTTGTTGATAGTCATTTCTGAAGTTTGGAGAAATACCACCACAGAAGAAGGAAGATACCAAGAGCCAATGGCATATGTAAGAAGTTGACTGATGAAGAGTATGAGCGAGAGAAATCTGAGATAGTGGTTCACCTTGATTTATTGACGGAATTTTTATAGAGAAATAAATACCAAATACATGGTTGAACCATGAGGAAGAAAGCGAAATGGCAAAGAATACACGCAAAGAGGGAATAGCAGTTAAACATACAGTTGACAAAGGAGTTGAGGAAGCTTGAGCAGACGATGAGTGTGAAATTGAGATGTGGAGAACTCAGAGAGGCTGAGTTTAAAATGGAAGTTTCCATTTGTGGCCCAGAACAGGGTGAAATTCTGGGTGAAGAGATCAATGAGAAAGATCTCATGAACTATTGTAATAGTTCAGAAGAATTGGAAGATATGTTGACAAGAAAAGCAGATGAGGATATGAAGCCTTGTATTTTTAAATATCACAATTTATGTATGTTTGCAGGATGTGCAGAAGATGGTGGACAGTCTAGTGAAACTATCACAGAGATGAATGAAACTCTTAAGGTGAACTATGATGGGAAATGCCTTTCAAAGGAGGAAGGTATTGATTTGTTGCAGTAGAAATAATTCATAGATGAGTTCCTGTTTGGTGTAAGACAACCAGTTGAAGTTGTTGTGGAGCAGAAGCATAATGAAAATGTCGAAGTGATATTCCAAGGAGGTAAACAAATGAATTTGTTTAATGAAATTGCTGACAGAATTTTGCAATGTGATGATATAGAAACCAGGATAACTCAGGAAGATTGCCAGAAGAAGAATGAAGCTGAGAATGAGGTTGTGATGAAATGTTGGAAAGATTTCACATGGAAATAGAGTTCTTGGAATGATGGCTTAAGAAACCTGAGGGAGAGGTGAAGCGTGCAAAACCTGATACAAAAGATATTACAGTTACCGTGCATGATAGGGATGAAATGTTTTTAACATTTATAGAGTTGAGTGAATGTTATAACTTTTCAAATAATAATGTGGCTATAGGTATAGAAGGAAACATAATAAATAGATGTTGAAATTAGAGAAATTGAGTAGAAAGTATTTGGAGATGAGATGAAATATCAAGAGCAGAAAGAAAGTTATGTCCTTAGAGACATAAAGTAAACAGAACTATTTAACCAGCAGGATAAAGATAAAAGCAGCCAACAATTCAAAATAGGATCTACTGAAATCCAAGAAGTCTATGATGGGAGATTGGTGCTTGAAGCATCAAAAGAGGCTGAAAGGTCTTATATTTTTAAAACCAATAGTTTGTTGATGAATGCAGGTACAGCACCGGATAAGGAATCTGTTACTATAGGAGCAGTCAATGACTATAGTTATGATCAAGAAAAAATTCTTGATTATTCTTCACTTTAGAAAGTTGAGTGTCCAGCGCAGTTGGAGACGAAAGCATCAAACAAAGAGGAACTACTCCGAGAAATTGACGGATGGAATCTGATTGACAGAGTGAGTGATGTTGGTGATGAATTACAAAAGGGAGTTGATACTTTAAAAGACCAGCGACATAACAGAGTTTGGAATCCTGGAGGGAGCAAGTCATGGAGACTTGTGGCTGTCGCATTATTACAGAAAAGCGATAGACGTCATAGACAGGAGTCTATGGAAACTTCTCTACATGGGGAGTCTGATGCAGGAGCATCCTATTTGATTTTAATTATTTAATCGAGTAATTAGGGGGTGATGTATTTTTAATTATTTTATAAATTATTATTCTAATTTTAATAAATTAAGAGAGGAAAATATGAGTGTGAGGATTATTGTAAATATTATTTTAATAAATGGAGGATATGAGTGGAGTTGAGCTAGGTAGATAATTTAGGGATCAGGAATTCCTTCAATGGAACTCAGTTGAGTCAAATACGGGATAAATCTATTTTATATTTTGGTTGAGATTTGTGTGGATCAAATCATGGATTGGAGTTAATTCATAATTGTGTATAAATATGAAGCTTGTGAGAGTGAGGAATACAGTGAGAGATAGAGAGAAATGGTGTGAGAGTTCATATGAAGGGCGAGAGCCGAGAGGCCCAAAAATTTTAATATTCGGCCAGATTGGCTTAAGTCTGTAATTTTATTATGGTTATTATATGCCAGTATTTTTGTTTGTATCGCTCTCTCTTCTTTGTATATGTTTTGATCTGAATTAAAATGTGGTTTTTAATGACAAATTTGATGAAGTTTCCATGTTAAGGAAGCTTCACACTCTATTATGCGCAAGGATCTGTTTTATACCAGAATCCCTGCATCACCTTGGAATCCAAAGAAAAATATTCTTCATCATCATTCTTAGATGAATATCAATCTCTGGTAATCCATCTAAACTCCTCCTACACCAAATCCGACCATAGTCTTTCCCAATTTGGCAATTTTTCCTTTCCATTGACAGCGTCTTCATAACTGTGCCAACTCTTGGGAAGTCCTAGGAGAGCTAGGCTCACCAAATCATCATCTGTGATTGTTATTCCAACACTCCACAGCTCATCCCGACATTGGACAAACTTTGTTAGATATTTTGGAATGGTATCGCCCTTTTCCATCTTGATCTTCCTGAGTTTATCTTTGAGCATCAATTTCCTACGGTCATTGCTGCTCTAAAATAGATCCGTCAAAGCCTTCCACATTGAATATGGTGTGAATTTCCCATGGATTCTTGAGACAATGTGGTCTCCTACTCCCTCTAATAGGATCCTCCTCACCTTTGGCACTTTCTTTTGCCATGCATCAAGATTTACAGCATCTGCCACAACAAGTTTAGGAATGTCATTGTCGATGAATTCCTTCAAGCCATTGTCTTCGAGTACTACCTCCATCCTATATTTCCAAGCGATATAGTTATATTTTCCCTCAATTTCATACTCCAACCTCAAGCCATTGAAATCCATTTCGATCCTGAATCAACTTTCGCACCAAGAAATTCTTTCTGCAAATTTAAATTCTATTCAGTCACAAACTCAGCTTCTTCTTTACTGCAGTAATTTCCTGTACTCTGATACCATGTAGAAATTATACAAAAAGAATATATATCTTGGATTCAATCTGATCTAACAATGTATTAAAGTTAAATACTAAATCGATTCTACAAATAACTTACGGAAATTAAACACAATCGCCAATTACATGAAGCGAAAAAAGAATCAAATCAAACCACAACATAGATAATTTCCTGGGGAGAGATTGCAACTCAAAACTCTGCTATCTTCTATTGTATATTCAACATGGATACATGAAACAAATACAGTGCCTTCTCTTCTCAGAAGAGTCTCCAGCACTCAGCTATTTGTCTCACATTGTCCTCACAGAAAACTGACCAATACTTAGTCAATTTCCACCCTCCTGACAGTGTGCCTTGCTCACGCAATTCATGAGGAATGAAATCCCTAAAGAAAAGGAGATCTTGCCTTCTCTAACTGCATTTATTATCATGGTAAATCCAATGAGTGTATAGTTTCATGGGTGAAACCCAATATCCTAAAACTGATAGTAAACATCCCTTTCACCTAGATGTCAACTGGGTCTCCACTGGAACTGACATGCATGCAGCTAATAATAGTAAATCCTTAGTTGCATGTGAGATCACTGATTGTGAATTAATTAATATTTAATTCACTTGATCTCTCACTAATGTATCTAACAGTTACAACTAGCACAACTGAGTTAAATTGTTTACAACCTGCATTAACTAATGCATCACTACACTTCGAACTCTGTTACAACTAGAATTACTCTACATGCCTCACCAACTACCCTCAACTCGAAATTCATGAGTTAACTGAGTTTATCACACTCAGTTAACTATTACAAGTTATTTTTGGATTTAGATTACACTTTATTTTCCATCTTAATTAAAGGATAACTAAAATAGACATGCACCAAATGCTTAATGCACTAGACGTGGGTGTTGAAATTTTCTTGTTGAATCTCAACAGATCTTTACAAAAAAAAAATTTGCAACCACATTATTAATTTAGTCTTTGATTAATTTTGAGACGTTGCAAACTAATTTAAAAATGGTTGTGTTTATATTTTTAATAATTCATTTACAATTATTTCTCAATTTGTTTTGTAAAATTATTTACAAGTTGAAATGTTTTTTACTAAAATAATCAAAAACTTCAACATCTCAATATTAATTTATTAAATGGTTGTGTTTATATTTTTAATAATTCATTTAGCATTATTTCATAATTTGTTTTGTAAAATTATTTACAAGTTGAGATGTTTTTTACTAAAATAATCCATAGCTTCAACATCTCAATATTAATTTTTTTAATAATTATTTTGAAAATTTTTATATAGAATAAATTAAATCAATAGTAAATAATATATATATATATATATATATATATATATATATATATATATAATTTAAATTATATATAATAAATAATAATTAAATAATTTAAATTAATTAATTAATTAATTATATATATCTATATATATATATAATCATTATGTATATGACAAAGACTCTGTAAAAACACCCTTAACCTTCTTTATCAATGTCATTGTAGAAATTATTTTAACATTAGACTTCCTTGTATAAACATGGCCTTTAGGGATTGTTAATTTTGTCGTGATTTCAGACTCACATGGTTACACCTTCTCTCCAAATACGTATGCAACTAAGACTGGCATTATGTTTCTACACCAAATTAGAATGCATTTACACGCTATATTATTCTGATATTAGGCTTAATTGTAGAAGAATTACTACCTGGAACTATTAGTTATGTCTTTATTTGAGTCTCACACAATTGTACATTTTTCAAACATGTGCATAATTAAGATTCATGTCGATAATAATAAACTATGTTAGAATGCATTTACACTTAACATTTGTTCCAAATTAATCTAGATTTTCATCTTATGAAATTGTATTTTATTAGTACTTGTTGTCTGGCATGGGATTATAGTAATCAGAATGTTTTGATTTAGTATTAGTTGGTGTATAATTAAGCTAAAATTTTTAGTCTCAATGATGTTCTTGCAGTGTATTTTCCATAGTCTAATCGATTTTATCGTGGTTTTCGCCTCTTCCCTAGGCAGGGATGCCAAAACCATATGTTATGTTCATCAATCTCATTTTTATTTTGAAAATACTAAACTAATGATAGCATTAAACTAAAACATTAAATTTTATGTGAATGAAGTTGTTTTAATAAGCATTGACACAAAGTAACCAAGGCAAGTTGAGTATTGTACTTTCCACCTCCCTGTGAATTTAATTTTAAGACATTTGGACTTCCTTAGTTTTACACCTATTAATCAGGCTCCTTCAATGTTTTACACCTGGTAATCATGCTCCTTCAATATTCATATTGAGTACCTTTTCTTCACCTTCTTGGCCTTGAACAATATTGACTATACCTTTGCAACAAATCCAACAGGACAGGGTTGGGGATCTTAGCGGCTACTCCAAGCAGTCTGGTAGACCTTAATTTCTCTGTTGTGTAGGGTAAAAGGCTACCGTTTTAGGCGCCAGACTTTCCAAAACATCTGTTATTGGCTCGAAGAACTCCACAGTAAGTATCTAACCACTGTCTTCCTCACTGGCTTCTAAAATTTTGACAGAACACCAGGCAGTCTGGTTGAACTTAATTTCTCTATTGTGCGGGGTAAAAGGTTACCATTTTATTCTGTATGAGTTTTTATGTTTTATAGTTTTTAGTGGAATTTCATTGACATAATATTTTCTATATTCTTGCTTCCACCTTTATCTGTGTTTTCTAGTTCCGCTACTGAATTTTATGAAAATTTTCTTTATTCTTCACAGTTTTGGTTTTCTTGAGCAAAATTTATTCAGTGTCTTAAAGTGGTTTTCCCTTCAATGAAGGAACGAATCATATGAAATTTTATGAATTTAATTTTTAGTGATTTGCAGTGCAGTCTGACCTAGGCATTGCAACAAAGCTCATGGGAAACAAGTGTGATGTAAAGGAGGCAAGAGAGATTTTGGTAGATGACGGAGCAACACTTACCCAGTCTAAGGATCTGTTCTTCATGGAAACATTTTCCTTGGACTCTACAAATGTGTCCATTGATTTTCAAACAATAGTCAAAGAGATCTACAACGTCACAAGCAGAAAATTTATGTCATTTGACAACCAAAAGCTAGAGACAATGTTAAATAACATAAACCATTGAAATTGGACGACAAAAAAAACCAGAAGGATTTATGGAATGGGGTCTAGTGCTGGCGTGCTTGATTAAATCCAGAGGTAATTGTGATCTTCTCTTTTTTCCTTTAAACTGTTTTTCGAATACATAACTCTCTCCTTGGTTTTTATGAATCGAAGTTCTGAATAGATCTAGGGTGGGAAATTTTTTAGCTGCTCTTAGGAAAGGCTTATCCAGAAAAAGATGGAGTTTACAAGTTCGTAAACCAAGTGAACTTTCTCTCGGCCTCAAAAATATCATGAATACTTAGGAATTTCAGAAACTTTAGTATGGTGAAGTGATGGGGATAGATGGTAGTAATCCCCTTCATAATCCAAGCCAGAAAATGGTTTCGTGATGATAAAGCGTACTGTATGAAAACAAATAGTCCAACTTATCCACCTTTGTAAGCTAAGGTAAGAACTAATTGTACATTCTTTTCCTTTGATGCTTCACTCAGATGCTCGTGCCCTTCACCCTTGCTTCTTCACCTGAAACCCACTAACCATTGAATTTTGGAGTTAGGAACATTCTGATTCCTTAACCTTGCCTTTGAAAATATGGTCTTGCTTGCTGGGATGGCCAGACCTATTGATAGACTGAGCCTTCCCCCTATGATTATGGATTTTCCAAGTTATCTTGCACTGACCTTCTAGCTGGCTATGGTTGTTTCTGTCTATCTATGATTGTCTATGTGAGGTTCTCAATGTGACTACCTACTCTCCTCCGCCTTACAGTCGAGCGGATTTTGCACTTCAATTGAATACGCCTTCACTTAGGAATCTATTTCAAGGCTACGAGAGAATTAACTGTGACTGTGACTTGGATCGAACTGCCGCAACCCAATTATTGTTGTTGAAGCGAACCAATGAGCACCAAAGTATAAGGCGAGAGAGAGAAGAGAATGATCAATTGGACTACTGTTAATGTTGCTAAATTGCATCGGGAAGATCATCAGATTTCACAAGATTTAGACTAATGGGTGCAAAATATGATTGAAGGGTACATCATTGAGTTTGTTGTGGAAAATAACCAGTCATTTTTTAAGGAAGAAGTTATATGTAAGGATGGACTTAGAGGAAGATTGATAAGGGAGATTCCTCTTTGGATCAAGATTCTTATAGTCAAAGAAGGAATGTTGCCCTTCACCCTGATAGAGAAAAAGCTACAGTTTTAGCCATTGAACCAGTTGAACTAGAATCTCATTCAATGTAAATTATCGATCTCAAAAATGAACCAATATGCGTAGTCTATAGATAAATATATGTATTTCTCTGCTCAATTGAGACTGAATCGAGAGATAAATATGCATATTTCTCTGTTGAATTGAGACTGAATCGAGAGACTATAGTGATCAATTTTGGTTCTCATCTCAGCACGAAGAATGCGTCGTATATAGAAACAATTTGTGTTTTTCTCTACAGAAATGCTTGGCATCAATTACTTTGTAGGTATAAAAATCTTGGAAACAACACATGTAATACATGCGCTATGATCCAACATTTCCTTGGAATTAACTAACACATGTAATACATGCGTCTTGGTGCTCCATGCTTAGTGTTACAAAATAATTAATGAACAATTTTGTATCATTTAATTTAATTAAAAAATAAATAAATTTATGGGCCTACATTAATTTAATAATCTATTGTTGTATCTCTTTCTTATCCTACTGGTATAGAAAGCCTAGTTTTATCGGTGTCTATTAATTTCCTGGTGTCGAGTGTTGAAATTCATGTTGTTTGGGTAGCAAGTCAGGTGTTGAATTGCATGTTGTTTGGGTAGAAAGTTGGGTGTTGAATTGCATGTTGTTTGGGTATTATTTCCAGTATTTCATTCTTTTGACATTAAATAAATTATGTTGACCCAGTTTCTAGAGGTTCTTTTGTTTTCGTGCAAATTCTTATCTTTACTACTAGAAGCTCCTCCTAACTACTAATAGAAGCTCCTACTTGCTATTATTATGAATTTATTATTAATTTTAGACCTTTAATACTATATTAAAGAGAAGAATACAAGGTATAAAATAGCTTTCCCGCACCAAATAGATGTGTTAGCTCTTTCCCGCTTAGGGGAATGGTGAGGGGGGAGGGAAAGGGTGAATTCCTTAAGACTCTAAGCACCTATCTTTTAGTGCCACTATATCAATTTACCTTATTTATTTTCCCTAGATTATGTTTCCTTCCTGTCTGGATAGGATCAGAAGGTAGTTTCAATATTGACATCTATAATATGCTTTTTGAGAGTATCTACTATTTACATTTTTCCATGGAATGGATCAACCAAGGCCACTACTTCGCTTGCTACATATTTCTAATAACCTACTCATTCATTTGTCTTTGTTGTCTCCATTCAGTGCTTCCCCATTCTATGGAAATTACCTCTAGACCAATTTTATTACCCTGCTACTTTCTACAACGCAAATCAGTTGTTTAAATTACTTGTGACCTTCTTCCTCGTCCATCATTGCTCACCCAGTTTGATCATTAAGTTAAATCAAGATTTGTGTGGAATAGCCTCTAAACTCTATTTACTCCCCTATTCTTTCTTAAAACTGATAGGTCGTGTTCGTTCTCACTCTCTAGTAATGTAATATGAAAAATCAATTGCATTCATTGATTAACCAATAGTGGTAGTAGTATTACAATTACAGATTAGCTTATCTATCACTTTTCTATCCTTGTGCAAGCTCACACTGTAGCTAGATTCATATTTGATAACATTATTACTCGGTTTGGGATTGGAATTTTCTTTTGGGTGCACTTGTGCCTTTATTTTTTCAGCATAGCACAAGGTTTACATCCCAAATATCCTTAAATGACTTTGGTTGATTGGGATACCTTAGGAGTCCAGATTAAAAATGCAAGTTTGTTTCCTGAATTTTCATTAATATCAACATGGGTAACTCAAGTTCTATGTCTCTTCCCTTCAACTTTAGAGTTTCTTCCTGTTGGGATTCCTTTTGCAATGGTTCTTATTCGAACCTTCATCTGGTAATGCAACATGCTTAACATGAAGGAATTTACAACTTAGCTATACATGCTAATGATCTAAAAGTCAATAAACATTCACGCAGAGATCATAATTCATCCTCTTCAATAATGGTAGGAGTTTTTGTAGGAGTAGCTTCCTTCTTGTATGGTCAAAACTTGCGCGAGCTCTTTAACTGATAATCTCATTATTTAATTTATGAACCATCTTATGTCAGCCTCCCACATCCAATGCTTCCTTTTTCTTGTTCTCATTATTGGTCCTGTTCAATATCATCGACTTATTTCTTGATGCCTCTGCCTTCTTCCGTTCTGCACCAGGATTTTCTTTTAGACTCATCATTTCCTTCTCGACCTCGATGGCCTCATCGAAATTTTCTGTGAGTGTCTTCTTTCCTTCTCTCTTTACAAACATAGCTATTGTAATAGGTAAAGCAGTAAATTAAAATTTAATAAGCACATCCACAGTAGGTTTGGAGGTGGCTAGTATCTTGTTTAGAAGAGTGGTAAACATTTGGTTAAATTCGTTCACCTTCTCTTTACTTTCCACTTTCATTTTGGGTAGCTCAATCACAAGCGTTGCAGGGGTCTTCTCATCTTAAAATTTGTGATTAAGAAAATTTCAAATTGATGACAACTCATGATGGATACTTGCATTAGACTAAATTACCACGTCGAATATTTACCATAAATTGTAGAAGGAAACAGATGGCATACCATATATTCATGTTGCACATTCATAAGCTTCACGGCTAACATGAATTCTTGACATGGTCTTTAGGTGACTGCTTCTTATCCAGGTCAAACATTGGTAATAACTTTTATGGATGCTTTGGTAGGTCATGCACATCCCCTGGAATTTCAACTACATATTGGGTTAGCAATGGCATATTAGCATTAGCATTTTCCATATTTATTTTATTCCTAGGAGAACTAGGGGGCCTTCCGAATTGCAAGTGTGGAGGACATAGTTCTTGGAGGAGTAGAACCACCACCTTGTAAAATATCGAAATTTGATTCCTCTTATGGGTTTTCGATAATAATGCCAAATGTTCTTCAATATTTTGAAAGATTCATTGACAAGATCACCAGTTGAAGAGACGATAGAGAAATCCTTAATGTAGGACTGAACAACCCTTGATTGTCTTTTTCTACATGGAAAACTTTGAACAACCAGTATATGACCACTCAATCGAATGTATGAGCATGTAATACAAAGGAATTGGTTAATATCAATGTTGGGGGCCAACCAACCACTCTTATTAAACAGTCATATCTACTCCAAATGCACCACTATACTCAGGGAAATATTGGTGTGGTTTAATCTTTGAATCTTAGTTCTGGATATGGAGTATGTGTTAGTACAACCCTTTGATTGATAGAGGGTTGGGTTGTATGAGAATTCATTAAATGTTATTGTCTGGGCCATGTCGCAAGAGAGAGGTGAGGGGGGGACCACCCTAAATGCCTCCTGATGCTTTTAGAGTGGATCTCCTCAGCCACTTTCTGCTCCCATTCCACGATATCAAATAGTTGTTCCATGTAAGTGTAGAATTCATCTTTTATACTTGAGGCCCTTCTCTTCAACTAGTTTGTCTTGACAAATATTTCCTTGAAGTTTTGCATCAATGAATAGAAAGATATTTTCTATTAGTATACTATATTTCCAATGTGTTGATGTCTGGAGGTTATTTCATTCCAAAACAGGAGAAAAATAACACTTTTGGTTATCTGGTTCATGGAATAACTTAAGCAAGTTGCCCAATAGCTCAAAAAACTTGTTCTCCATCAACCCTATCTTCTTCACAATCTTCTCCATGGTCTTCTTTAGCATGATCTTAGTATTTGTTTCTTTACCAGCGCAAGGCAGGGACTACTTGCCTTGCAACTATCCTTGTTTATCTTTGACTCTAAGTAAACTTCACAAAATTGTAGTGGCTCCAACCCTTGTAAAT
Source organism: Pinus albicaulis (assembly GCA_034641835.2). NCBI lineage: Eukaryota > Viridiplantae > Streptophyta > Pinopsida > Pinales > Pinaceae > Pinus > Pinus albicaulis. The sequence goes on from CM076570.1 coordinate 670,296,138, forward strand.
AATATGCAAGACCTTATGTCCATTTCATGTAACATGACTCCAAATGAACTAGGATAAGAACTCAATCGCATATGTAATATTAGTGACACATTTTTTAATTTACACATAATCTCTATGTATGGAAGATTATTATGACTGTGAATTTATTATTTTTAAAAATTGTTGATGTTATTGGCAAGTATTTGTGGCTTCAAAGATTCAAAACCTCCATCATGAGAATTTTCCTCTCTAATAGTTATGGTTTTTCCTATATCTTATTAATTTTCATTGTAGTGACCTATGAAAATGATTAATATATAAATTTAACTTCATTCTCAATTATGCATGTATTTGAAATTCAAAAATATATGCAATTATTTGGTTATTTAGATTTTCACCAAAAAAATGATAGAATAGAATAAAGACGATGTCATGCATAATCTAATATGTGAAACCATTAACCACAACGATAATATCTAATTTCAATTTTTTTATAGTGGGTTCATAATATACCCTAACCCCAACTATAATTTCAATGTGCAGATACGTGTGAATGTTAGCTCTAATGCTCATCGGTTTCTTCGTTGGTTGCACTAACCCTAGACCTCCCTTCGATGACGTCCCTAGAGGGGGTCTCTCTCCCTCATCCTCCTTCGCATGAAGATCAAGTGACCACCTTTCAAGCATTGGTTTTTTCTCTGTCAAAGCGAGCACAAACCTCTGAATCACATTCGAAATTTGTGAAGAGGAATGTTGAAGTTCTATTGATGGTGTTGGAAATTGGTCAACCAAGGGGGTCTCCCAAATGTGAAGTCTCAATTACACCTCACATTGTTTGGAGTAGGAGCCCCATCCGGAGTATTGGCCCACTTCCATGTATCCTTCTATATTTTCCTTGGCTACAAATTTCATCACAAGAGATTAATACACATGTATTTTCGGATCAGCAAATGAGTATGCCTTGTGAAATGTTCTGCTGCGGAAAGTATCAAGGTTATTCTACCGAAATGGGAGAGAAAAGTGGGCCCTTTAAAGATAAGTAATAGTGATAATCTAGAAAATGTGCACAATCATATACATATGAATGAATCGTTGATCAACTAGTGAGATAGTTCACAAGTAAGCAACTAGTGTCAAAGCAAATACAGCAGAATTTCAACAAAATAAGTACCAAAGCCACCTAAATAGTTCAATTTCCTTAGCACATATGAAAACAACATACATTTCAAACATCAAAGAATGGTCTTACAATATTCACAACATATGAATGAAAGCATGTTGGCTCAACGAGCTTCTGAATTAAGTAAAAATTCCAACATACATCATGACAGTGAACACCACTAGCCCCAATAGTGGAGCATCATAGCAGTCACTCGCTCCTCCAAAAAAATATCTTCCTCTCTGATGCCCGGTAGGAGTATCCAACTTGATAACTCCTTTACATGAGTTATGAGAGTGTACATATAACAAATGGGGTGATCATTCACATCCCTTGTGATGCTTAGACTACCCTCATGATTGTTTGACTTCTCAATGACCTTTCAACTTCCTCCATTAATTTTCATATTACATGGATGAATATTAGACTTCCACTTTTCAATAAATGTCTCCGTTATTGAATTTACATAATCCACAAATGACATGGAAAATAATGACTCGTGACAGGACATGGCATGACATTGATGACATGGACTGCATGATGATGTGTCAGTGCCAGGATGTCCTTATTATTGCTTCTTTATTTCTATCTTCAATGAGATATTTATCCAATACTTCATCTTCATGAGAGATATGATTTTTTCTTCATATCCACCCTCCAAAATTTTGTGAACTAGATGAAGTATTCAAGTAGTCATGATCTTTGGTCTTCTATTGTAATCCAGTGTTCCTTCGTCTTCTTTCTTGATTATCATCGTATTTCCTCAACTCCTTAAGTGACTTCTAGCATGGTCTCCTTATCCATCTCCTTCCTCATCATCCTATCATGACATAATAGAATACCTGGTGTGATTGAAATCCACTCATGATAAGATGACATCAGTCTGATACACCCCTAGCCTAAGATGTATCGTGAAATCACCTTTTAGGGTTGGATTTGGTGACTGACTCAGAGATTGCGCAGTTCCATAAGCCAAGGTTCAAGACTAAGGCTTGAGACTATGAAATGCACATTTCATGTGTCCAGGGTAAAAATATTGCATAGTTGAGGGAGGAAAGGACTCGGGATGGAGGCTTGAGCCTTGAGATTGCACAATGTGTAGTTCTAGAGGCCTGGGAAAATGTATTGTGGATTTGATGGACTCAAGAACTTAAGTTGGAGGCTTGAGGCTTGATATTGTGCAATGTGTAGTTCTAATGGCCTGGGCTAAGTGACTGTGCAGTTGGGGGATTCAAGAGGTCAATCTTGAGGCTTGAAGTTGCCAAATGCGCAGTTCAAATAGGAGAACAAGCTAAGAAGTTAAGCATATTGAGGGGTTCAAGGTATCAAGGTTAAGGCTTGAGGCTTGAATTTTCCCAATGCGTAGTTATGGAGAGAATATAGTCTCAAGGGTTTTTTGGTTGCACAACTCAAGGTGTCAAGCTCAAAGCTTGAGGCTTGACACTCTGCAATGCGCAATTAAGGCTGACTAGGAGGTAGAAATTGTGCAGTTCTAGCGCCCAAGGGTAAAATTTGAGCACTGTGACTCCCCAATGTGAATTTCCAAGAAACAAGGTCATAGATTGAGGGTTAATACTACGCAATGTGCATTTCAGGAAGGTTGAGTGAGTTCAAGTTTCCCAGGAGTGAAATTTTTGGTATGAGGCTGTGTGGAATCAGTGAGACCAAATAGAACAAGGAAAAAAATTGAGCATGATCACACACTTAAAAAATTTTAAGACACAACATTGATCACTCAGAATACATGGAAAACATACTTCCCTCAATGTGACGACTTTCCCCAAGTGCAACACTAAAGGTACACTTTGCAACAATAGTGACGACACTTGTGCGATAGTGCATAAAAATTTGGGAATGAGTGTAAAACATGTATACATGACTAGAGGGACTCATAAACAACAAATTTACCCTTTGAAACAAACCAAAACTCCACTTTACACAATAAGCGACATTTCCCATGCCAAAGGACAACATTTTCTATATAAAGATAAAAGTGCGAGAGACACTTGTGATATGCGAACGATAGTGAAAATAACACATGTCAAGGACAAGATAACAACACGAATTAGGATGAAATAAAGTGAATGCAAAAGTAAAAAACATTAAAGTGACACTCATGAAAGTGAAGGCATGCAAAAGCGACAGTTCGGAAAACTCACTAGAACAAAAGCACAATCACAACCAAAAGTGAGAGACTATCACTGAAAGAGTGCACTAACTGTTGACATGGGTTGATCATCATGCAAGAATAGTCTTGATGGATTGTGCTATGATTGTACAAGCTTGCGTAAAATAATGCACTCATGAACTTGTTGTAGAATGACCTCAACTATTATAACCCAAGAGGGTTCTCAAATACTTAACAAGGCATCAACCAACCAAGAAGTGAGTATAGAACAACCGATCACAAGATCCTTAGTAGGCTCCAAAATTCAAGTGTAGGAAAACTTTTGGAGGGTGTTTGTCATAATGACAACACATGGCGACACATTGGTAGAACTCTAGCTTCTATCCTCGGTAAAATTTTTGTGAAGGGTCTAGTTATTCAGGAAATATTGATTCATTGTTCATATTACCTTGCCTTCCCCACTTACCTCGCAAATAAATATAGTCACCTTTTTCCTCTCTCGGTTGAACACAAACATAATACCAACTATATCTCAATGTTTCGAATCAGCAAAGGGTAGTATAATTCATGAGCTTTATATTTTAAGAGTATATTTTTTCATCTCTGGTGTTGCTCTGCTACTAGCAGACCTAGACAGTACCCCGACGGAGTCACTACAGGAACACAAACATTGCTCCATTATCGGCGAGCATGGAAAGTACCCCAACATAGTTGCTTGCTTCACCTCCCTACAAAGGTAGTCTTTCTATTCTTTCTCCCTTTATTTACGTATTATATATATATATGGTTTTTCATAGTCACTTATTAATTTTACATGCAGAAGAGGGATCATGACTTATTGAGAGTAGAAAAGTTTGTTCCTTCAGAGAAACGTTTACAAAACCTCTGATATTGATTTTCTCATTTAGATTTTCCCCTTTTCCTTCTATACTCAATTGGATCAACGTGGAAAACGCTGAAACATAAATAACTGATCATGGGGATGAGGTTTCTAGAATAGACACAAATATCATGGTTCGACATAGAGCTTTCCTTATGGAAGAATCGTATTTTCTGTCAGAACATCATTGACCAAAGGATAATCAAGACAAAGAAGAAGGATTTTTTTTTAGAAAAATGTTGCAGTGTCACAAATCCCTTTTCTATTTAGCCACATTGTCTTTGAGCCAAATGTAACTTCCTTCATGTGAATTCTTATTGAACAAAATATGAAAAAGAAACTAGACACAACAAGAATATAAAAAGGACAAAAAAAATGGAGGCTAAACCAATCAACAGAATGCGAGACAAAAAACAGGAGAACACGTGAAATATTGTGCAAGAAATTTCAGGGTGCATGTGGAAGGGAAACTAATATGAAACTAGACCTACTCCTAACCTAACTAGCTAGAAGACCAGGGTCACATATAATGAAATTTCCAATGTAGCCATCGTAGTTTCTCTTAACCTACATACACAAAGATAATAGAAATTAAAATAAATACAAAACAATGTGCAATGGAAAAGATAAGAGCTTTTATATCTTGCACAAAAATTTGAAGGTCTTGCCTCTAAAAAAAAATGTGTTATAGTTACTACTTTTAACCAGCTCACATTCTTATCTTTCCGATGAAAACCATCGTTAAAAAAACCTCGGAAGCTTCTTTTGAATGTGTCTTCATCTACACCAAAATAGTTAGCAAGCATGAGGAAATATTGAAACTTATTATTTGCGACAAAGCTTTCGAGGTAATATTTCTCTAACCATTCAGTGATTGGATCGTAAAATGCATTACAATCCTCTTGAAAACCTAGAAATCTTTAAAAAGATTAATTTTTTAGTTAGAGGCATGGTATTACAATGATAATCATGTGAGGGAAAATAGATCTAGTCATATTTATCAAGTGTGTCAAGAATATGAGGACTTTCCATAACCATTAGTGAGTGCAAAAGTACCTCAACTCCTTAGCAAGTACCCGAATAATGAAATGTTAAACAATAATTATCAAAGGATGTAAAACAATTTTAATTGGATGTGATGATGGGAAAATAGTAAGTTGAATGATAGTCATCAGAAACAGAATCATGATCAGATTGGTTGATTAAAGCATCATATTCCTATTTTGTAATTAACAAAGATAAATCAATTTGAACAGTACCACAAATTCTCTACATAATAGAATCATCTTCCTCTCGTGATGAGTGTAACAAATAATTTTCTTGTAACTAGTTACCCTGTGTCAATTGAGAAGTGAACTAATCCGATGAAGAACTTGAAGAGTGTGGAATATCATCATCGCATGTAGATACATCGCAAACAGTAGAGCACAAGTGATAGTGAGATGAACAGGAAGTTTAAAAAAGAGAAAATTATTTGACCGAATCAGATTCTAAATACAATATTTTGAATTAAAATCTTCACGAGAAACTGAAAGATCAACTGGTGCACTTGGGAATTCGTCATCGCTTACATCAACATAATTATCACCATCAAAATTATTTTTTCCCAAGACTACATGTCTAAACAAAATAGTTTCATTTTATTCATTACCATGATTAACAAATTCAATATAATCCAAGAATGAGGAAACACCATCTCCACGTGGAGGACTTTGAAAAAGAGAAGATATATTGAAATAATCTTCATCTTCCTTCTCCTCTACATATGGAATGTGACTACCTTGCATCTTCTCATTGCTCGGATTTGAAAGAGATGGATTAGGTAGATCAACAAACAAGAGGTCATGAGAAAGATACAGTATAGGATGAAAGGTGTCCAAATCATATTCAAGACCAGAGTTATGAGTTTTCATACCCACTTGAGAAATGGAAAAACTAGTCTTCACCATAGGTTTCATGGTCCATTCCAAGATTTCATTCATGGAATTTGAGTCATGAAAAGAGGAAGCAGGGCGAGAACATGGATTAGGAATTTGATGTGCATATTTCCAAACTTTATTGACATCGCGAAGAGGCACCCTCATCAGAACTAGAAAAGGAGGAGGACAAGGAAAAAAATAAATAGCAGGTTCCTCCTCTGAAATTATAGGTGTCTCGTGATTTACAAGAGTTGGGGAATAAGAAACATTAGCTAGTTTGGATTCACCATGCAAAGAGATATGAACAAAATGCTCAAACTTTTGCTTCAATAAATCCCAATCCGTATCTTCTTCGTGAAATTCATAACAATGTTGAAGCAATTGATTAGAGAAATCCTGAGTTGATTCATCAGGCTTCATTCTAAGCTTATTTATTTGGTAATCATACCTATCAAATGCTAATGCATCTCCTCGAAGTAATGGTTAAGAGAATGAATGGAAGTAGGTGGTGGAGTGTGACACCATCACCTAACTCATCCTTCAAGGGTGAGGCAGAAAAAATACAGGCCACATATTCATAATCAATTTCATATTATTCACAAAACTTAAGAAAAAGAGATGCATGCTCGGTAATAGATGTGTCACCCTAAACATCAAACTTGAATTGAGACAAGTCATGACGATATTCATTGGTAATTGAAATATCACCAAGGGATAGGTTAGAAAACCACCTCGAGAGTATGATTTGACGATGAGCCATTTATGATAAGAGATTAAAAACAGACTCAATATACACAACTTGTCATATGGCCCTCCTTCTAGCGCCATTTTGTTGACTGTGCTGGAAATTTGTAAACCAAGGGGGTATCCCCGATGTGAAGTCCCAATTAGACATCACACCATTTGGAGTAGGATCCCCATGGAGAGTATCAACCTTGCTTCCATTTATCCTTGTAGATTTTTCTTGTCTATAAATTTCAGCACAAGAGAGTAATACACTGGTATTTTCGGATCAACAAGTGACTATGCCTTGTGAAATGTTTAGATGCGGAAAGTATCAGGGCTCTTCTACCAAAAGGGAAGAGAAAAGTGGGCCCTTTAAAGACAAGTAATATTAATAATCTAGAAAATACACATGATCATATACACATGAATGAATCGTTGATCAACCAGTGAAATAGTCCACAAGGAAGCAACAATTTTTAAAGAAAACATAGCACACCATCAACAAGATAAGTACCAAAGCCACCGATTTAGTTCAATTTCCTTAGTACTGATGAAAAAAACATACATCACAAAAATTTAAAGAATGGTCTTACAATACTCACTACATATGCATGAAAGTGTGTTGGCTCAATAAGCTTTAGAATTAAGTAAAAGATCCAAGATACATCAAGACAATGAACCCCACTAGCCCCAATAATGGAGAATTAGAGTGGTCACTTGCTCCTCCAAAACAACTATATTCCTCTCTAATGCTTGGTAGGAGGAGCCAAGGTGAAAATTTATTTACATGAGTAATGAGGGTGTATATGTAACAAATTGGGTGATCATTCACATCCCTTGTGACTCTTGGACTACCCTCATTATTGTTTGACTTCTCAATGAACTTTCAACTTCCTACATGACTTTTCATATTACACGAATGACTCTTGTACTTCCACTTTACATTACATTTCTTCGATATTGAATTTACATAATCCACAAATGACGTGGAAAATAATGACTTGTGACAAGACATTAAATGACACTGATGACATGGATTTCATGATGATGTGGCAGTGTTGGGTTTTTCTTCTTGTTTCTTCTTTATTTTCTTCTTCAATGAGAGATGTATCAAATACTTCAAATTCATGAGAGATATTCTTTGTTCTTCATATCCACCCTCCAAAGGGTTGTGAATCAGATGGAGTCTTCAAGCGGTCTTGATCTTTGGTCTTCTTTTGTAATCCAATGTTCCTTTGTCTTCTTCCTTGATGATAATCTTATTTCCTCATTTCCTTAGGTGTCTTCTAGCATAGTCTCCTTCTCCAAATCCTTAATCATCACATTGTGATGACATAATATAATACCTACCACTCATTACAAGATGACATAAGTTTGATACACCCCTAGCCATAAATGTTTCATGAAATCAATTGTTAGGGCTAGAACTGGTGACATATTGAGTGAATGAATCAGGGATTGTGTAGTTACAAAGGACAAGGTCAAGGATTAAGGCTTGATGCTACGCAATTCTCTATTAAGGATGGACAAGGTCAAATGATTTCATAGTTGAAGGACTCAAGGACTCAAGTTGGAGGCTTAAGCCTTGAGACTGCACAATGCATAGTTCTGGAGGCATGGGTAGAGGTACTATGCAGTTGAGGGACTTAAGGACTCAATCTAGAGGCTTGAGACTTGAGACTATGCAGTGTGAATTTTTGAGGGCCTAGGCTATGTGATTTTGTGGTTTAGGGACTCAAGAGAACAATATTGAGTCTTGAAGTTGCCTAATGAGAAATTCATACATGAGAAAAAGTTGGGAGATTATGCAGTTAAGGGGTTCAAGGGCTCAAGGTTAAGTATTGAGGCTTGAATTTTCCTAGTACACAGTTCTATAAGGACATTAGTCTCAAGGATTATATAGTTGTGCAACTCAACATGTCAGGCTCAAGGCTTGAGGCTTGACATTGCATAATACACAATTAAGGCTCACTAGGAGGAAAAAATTGTGCAATTCTGGAGCTCAAGGTTCAAATCTAGACATTGTGACTACGCAATGTGCATTTCCAAGAGGAAATTTTAGGGATTGAGGTTTAATATTGCAAAATGCACAGTTCAAGAAGGTTCAGTGAGGTCAAGTTTCCTGGGAGTGAAATTTTCTAGATGAGGCTAAGTATGGAATCAGTGAGACCAAAGTGAACAAGGAAAAAAATTGAGCATGATAACACACTTGTAACAATTGAAGACACAACATTTATCACTCAAAATATATCGACAACATACTTCCCTCAATGCGACAACATTGCAACGACTTTCCCCAAGTGCGACATTAAAGGTACACTTTGCGAAAAAAGTAATGACACTTATGAGACAATGCATAAAACTTTGGAAATGAGTGTAAAACATGTCTACATGACTAGAGAGACTCGTCAAAACCAAAGTTACCCTTTGAAACAAAAAAAAACTCCACTTTACACAATAAGCGACACTTTGTGCGAATGACACTTTTGATATGCAAACGACAGTGAAAAAAACACATGCGAGAGCCAAGATAACATGAAAATGATGCTAATTAGGATGAAATAAAGTCAAGGCGATAGTCGAAAATATGAAAGAAACACTCGCGAAATTGAAGGCATGCAAAAGCTATAGTTCGGAAAATTTACCAAAACAAAATCACAATCACAACCAAAAGTAAGACATTGTCAATTAAAGCATTCACCGACTATCGACATGGGTTTATCATCATGTAGGAATAGTATTGATGGACTGTGTTATGCTTGTACAAGCTTGCATAAAATAATTTGCTCATGAACTTGTTCCAGACTGACCATGCGCGAGCAAATGACTTTGACTCTCATAATCCAAGAGGGAGCTCAAAGACTTAAAAAGGCATCAACCAATCAAGAAGTAACTATGGAATGACTGATCAGAAGATGCTCAGTAGGATCCAAAATTCAATATAGGAAAAATGTTGGAGGGTGTTTGTCGCAGCAATAACAATTTTGTAACATTTATGTACTTCTGGGTGCACAAAACCTCACTTTCCTACTTAGAGAGAGCCTTGATTAGGAAGTTCATAGGAATGTGGTCCTCACCAATACCAATGGAGATATGGATTGATATAACATGGAAATCAAAGATGAAATGTAACATTACCCTCTTCTATTTGAATTCAAAGAAGACAGATATGTGATTTTTCGAAATGGGCCATATTTTTTCATATTTCGTGGGATGTATTTGAATAAGTGGACTCTTTATTTCAATCCTGACTGCAATCCAGGGTTGGGCTAAGCTCAATCTAGTTATATGTTAAGCTTCCTCTCCTCCCTCTATCCTACTGGAGCGATGATTGCCTCCGTGCAATAGGAACTGGAGCAAGGAAATACCTTTACAAAGGTTAACCTAAGGGCTCTCAGTTCACTTGTGAAAATATTTGTGTTTAAGTACATATTGAAAAAGGTATCCCTGAAAAAATCAATTTAACCTTAGGATATTGGAAGCATCGTCAAATCCTAGATTATAAATTGATCCCATTTAAATGTTAGCATTGCCATGAATATGGACATTTTGCCTAGGATTTTTCCAACCCAAGCAACAAAGGGTTTGGAAAATCAGATCCTAATGACGGGAAATGGAAGAGGCGGAATAAAGGAGGAAGTGATAATTTTATTGATAAAAAACCCCAGGCTAATCGAGGGAATAATGTAGCATCAACATTCTCAAACCATTTCAATTTTCTTTGGGAAAAAGGAGGAGAAATATCAAAAGGAATAGGCCATGTTGTGAACAAAAAAGCACCAGATAATGAAGAAGAGTTTCAGGAGTCAGAGGAAGGTGAAATCAATGAGGAAGAAACTTGAATCCATAGCAAGTGATTTAGATCTCGACTTATCCTATCATTCCTCCTACCAAATCCTCCACACTAATTTTAGTTAAGGAAATTGCGAGGGTCATCACCCGTCACATGGCTCAGAGCCTAGTGTGGGCGGATGAGGGAAGTAGCAAAGAAATATAAAGCACCATAAAGAAGAGTGGTAAGTTTAAAAATAAAATTTTGTGAGAAAAGGAAGTGGATCAAAACAAAAATCTAGGAAATCAACTAGTAATTACAGAAATATTCAAAGGGAAAGGAGGTAAAGGTCGGGAAGGAAATGAAGTAGGGGGTCTTTTGCAAATCCATTTTTCTAAATGAAAGTATTAATATGGAGAATAAGGGGTTTGGGGAGCCCCGTAAATTCCTTGGCTGTAAAATATATAGTGAAACAAGAAGATCTTGGATTATTTTTCTCCAAGAAACAAAGTTCGAGTAAGAATTGTCCAAAGCAGTGGAAAGCTTTTGTAATGGAATTTTTGGGATAGTTGAGAGTTCAATAGGTGCATCAGGAAGCTTAAGCACCTTCTAGTCAAAAATATATTTTTCCATAGTAGAAAGCATGAAGACCCAGTTTTGGATTATGGCTCTTTTGGAATCAAAAGAGACAAGAGAGTGCATTCCAACAATCAACATATATGCACTCATTCTCTGTAGTGTAAAGGAAAAGTTACGAGACTCCCTTAAATAGATAAAATCTCAAATTCTATATCATAATTGTGTCATTGGGGGGGAATTTAACACAATATTAAGTGTTTCTAAGAAAAGAGGAGGAATCATAGTTAGAAATACCTTTAGGGATCACATGGAGGATCTAATTGCAAAATGGGACAAGTTTGATGAAATCCTAAAATATAGAAAATATACATGGAAAAACCACATATTGGAGGAAAATAACATATTTTCTCATTTGGATAGGTTCCCTACCCACATTAATTAGATATTGAAAGGATTGGACAACCTCGCCAAGATAAAATCCCAAGGAAAATCGGATCATCGCCTGATTATGTTGCAACTGGAGAACCTTGAGAATTTTGGACCGATTCCTTTTTGATATAATCTAGCTTGGACCCAAGAGGATGGGGTTGTGGATCTTATTACACATATTGGAAGTCTCTAGTTCAAGGATTTCTGGCAATTTTTTTGGAAACCAAACTCTAGAACGTCAAGCAAGCTCTTAGGAAATATTTATATTCATATCAACCTCCTCGTCAAAAAAGGAAAGACCTAGTTAAGTAGTTGTACAACCACCACAGAGTAATGGAGGAGATTCTTGTTGAAGATTGGCATTTAAAAATGGAGAGCGAGTTCACTCAAAATATCTTCTCAATAATAATATAGGAGGAAGATTTATGGCACCTTAATCAAGAATTTTGTGGTTGAACGCGGGGGATATGAATACCACATTATTCAATAAGAAATAAAAGGCCAAATAAGAAAGAAATAAATTCAAGGAAAAAATTCCTGAAGGTAGGTGCGGAGTTACCTCCTTTGATGAAATAAAATATGAGTTCCTTTGGGTCGTTCCCAATGCTATTTCTCCCTCCTCCAATATTGACCTCATTAATAATATTGAAGAGGAATTTTGAGGCAATATGGACCCTGGATCCAAATAAGGCACTAGAACCTGATGAATTCGCCTTCATTTTTTTTTATCCTTCTGGGCCATGGTAAAAAAGGACCTGATTTGAATGTTTTTCTTTTGTAAGCAAGATAGAGTATATTATCATTCGAAAACATATTTACAATAGAGTCTTTGAGGTGCGAGCCAAGTGCTCCAGCACCGTGTCATCAAAACCAACCTTTTTTTCCTGAGAGAAGTTCTTTTTACAATTATCATAGTTGTGGAGGATTGTGACAAAACTTACAAAACTGAGTACAGTTACAAACTTTTCCTTGTCGAAACCAGTATAAGTTCGAGCTATATATTTAGATACATTAACAAACATGTAACAGTAATAAGTAGAGAACATAACCCAGGATAAGACAAGGACCATGCAAACTGCTGCTTCCGAGGTCTTCATCTCTTTGTTGTTGCCAAGGTCTTCAGCATTCTTCTGCTTCATCATACAAGCTAATCGGTGTCTCATGCATACTTCCAACGTGAGTGGAAGGCGTCGCAGGAGGAGGCACCAATCATTTCCTTTTTTATACTTGGTGAAAGCCCACCAACATGGGAATCGCTTGTCACGAACTTGCAGTGATGGACCTCTTCAACAAAAACCACGAATTTATCCATGAGCATGTCAATATTTGTTTTCCAAAGTCCTCGCAAGCTCTATTTTCTCCCACATTTCCAGAAAAAGAGTGGTTTTTAGGTTCCAGTATAATTCAATAGTCTTGCTTTAGAGATTCTCCCTATTGCAGGTGATTCTGGGATTAGGTATCCATTCAAAGCATGGTTGACACTCTTCGTGGTCAACCTGCGTCTGAGAATCTGGTTTTGCACCTCTATATTCTCAATGCGCGCTTGGGTGTTTGGATTGAAAACAACAACATAGGTGAGGGAAACATGCATGTTCGATGATTAGGCTCACATCGTGAGAGGGGTACTCGAAGTATTCCAATTTGAGGCCATGCTTCTATGACCTCTGCCAGAGCCATGTCCCAGGGCCATACAGACAATGGAGGGATTCAAAAGCAACAATGCATAGGAAAGTAGGAAGAATGGAAAACTGGGGAGAGCGAGATCCCTGGAGACATAGGAGGGGAAGTAATATAGTAAGGATATCCTGGGGGAGTGAGAGAAAATTAGGTTGGGTGTAAATGCAAGTGGTGGAGGGTGTTGTGCCATAATGCTAGGTGCAGGGCCAGACAAGGGCGAACTGACGGTGGTCGGTAGGAGACGTGGTGATGCCACCTACGTTCATATCAAATAAAATCATCGGGGTTGGAAGTAGATAATGTGACATTAATAGTTTCATCCGGAATAGGGTGGCGATGGTGATATCAGTACCGATGGGATCAGCAGGTCAGTTGTCTTTGGCATTTATGATCATGCATTGCAGATGCAGCCGCCCATCTTTCAAATCATCCCAAGTAATTGAGCGCAAATGCTATGGTCCCATACCTGCTTCAAATTTTGAATTACTCCATAGTGAAAAAATAAATTGGGAGGAGGAACAAAATCCTCCTTTCTTGTCCTCATTTTGAAGGAATCGAATCCAACCAATTTCTTGTGCTTCTTAATGGGCCTCCAAATTAGATAAACTTTAAGGCCCATTTGACCATCCTTCAGCACATTTAACCTCTATATTTTAATTTTATGACATGTTTTGAGCTATAATATGTTATGTTGGAGTCCCGTACTTTGGCAAATTGGTGAACCAAATGACAGGGTAACATCAGACCAAGCTTTGGAGCTCTAGGACCTAGCCTTCCTGGACTCAGAGAGGGCTCTCTCTATTATGCAAAGGATGTAAACTTGTTTTCTTTTGTATATTTTATTTTAGGCTAGTTGTTAAGTATGTTTTGGTTTGTTTTGATTTTTTTGAGGGGAACTGATTAAAAGGACAAATAGATATGGATTTTGTCAAATCAATTGGGCTATGGGGTCAGATAAGGTCAAGATTTTCCTAATGATGGACAAGGTATTACTGCAGGGCCGATTTAGTCGAGGTAAATGGATTCTTTGGGTGAAAGTGAAATGAGATGGACATTAAGTTTTTGAAATACAAAGATATTTTAAGCATAAATAGTTAAACAACAAGCATTCATGAGTTAGGGCTGACCATTAATCTCTATGAACGAAACTCAAACTGATAGATGCAGAAAATAAACAATCCAGTGATACATAGAAGTATAAGACCCTCTAACTTTGGGAAAATCACCTTCATACTTTTGGGAAAACAAATAATATTAACAAACAACTCAATCTATAAATAGGGAACTCCTAAACATCAAATCTTGAGCTATCGATAACTTTTAAATAAGATTGCAAAGCATGGACAAAGGGAAAGACTGAAAAAAGACCTCTTTGACTTAACTAAAACAACCAATAATTCAGAGAGAGATTTCAGAAATGGAGTTTTGATTAGCTATGAGTAAGCATGGCTTACCATGAATCATACTAGACAGCATAGATAATAACCATTAATGAAACAAGTAACAAGTTCTTAGTGAACCAAAGAACAATTAAGAATTCTTTGACATGACCAAGAAGGATGAAAACATTTAAGCTGCAATGAATTAGGAAACTTGAAGTGCCTCCATGGGCATATATCAAACTTATTCTTTAATGAACTACAACAATCAAGAAGCATGAAAACATGTATGAGAAACTAAGAAAACATAACAAATAAGAAACACAATACCATTCACCAAGCCATGGAATCCTACACACAATGCTCCTCCACCATCAAGCCAAGCAAGAGATCGTCCACTTCATAAAACAAGTATTTCTTCAAAGCTCATAGTGCTATGTATTGCTCTCTATAACTCAAGTTCTCCCTCTTGTTACAATGAATCCTTTTGGATTATATAGGCCAAAGAGGAGGAAACCCAACTAGGGCAACTAGAAGGCCATTGGCCAAAAACATATATCTGATTTTGTCCTTGAGACCTCACAAGGCCCAAGGCACAAAATATCTTCAAAAAATATCTATTTAAGCTAAAAATAGTAAGAAAATTGACTTTTGATGTCTGAAATAGTGTTAAAAATATCTTAACGCACATTTTGATGGCCACCTTCAAAAAAATGTCTTTTCAGCAAAATCCTACAGGAGTGTAGCACCAGAAAAAGGTCTGTTTTGAAGATGAATTTTGAGGGACTTCCCAATGTTTAAACAAGGCTCGAGATGGCTTGTTGGAAAGCCCTAGATGTCTAGTTTTTGGAACTACTTTATTTTTCTCAAATTTATTCTGGGAAGTCTTTCAAAAATTGGAATGAGTGAAAAAACCCAGCAGCATAGCACCTGCTGATATTTGAGGCAGAAAGGTAAAAATTGACTGTTTTTTTCCTCTTTGGGGGACCAAAACACCTTCTTTTGATCTAAAAATTTGTGAGTAGATGCCCCCAAATTTAATACATCCAAAAAAATAACTTTCATGAGCTGAGGATGCTCCTAGAAAACATGGCAGCGCCTAGAAAAATGCCCAATTAGGCCTAAAAATCACAAAAAAAACAAGATCATGTCAAAAATTGCTCAATTTTGGTGAGCAAACCCCTTATGGGTTTCTAGAAGCATGCAAGGAAACTGAAGCCAATATTCCAAGCCCAGATATGTCTTTTTCCCCTTCTTTCACTGGGCGCCTCCTTTGGGCAGTTTTGAGCTTTTCTTGGGCAATCTTGAGTTTTCTTCGGGAAAATTGTTTCAATTTCTTGTAATGCCCTGTCATCTTCTTTTGCAGACACAAATCTTTGTTTTCTTTGTCCATTTTTTCCTCCAAGTGCTTGTTTTCTCTTTCAAGCCATGATTCTTTGTCATTTTCTATCTCTTGGGCAAGCAGCTGTGTGAGAGGATATTGTTGAGAAAGGGTTGTTTCTTCTTGTCTTTGTTTCTCCAAAGCTTTCCTAAGACATATAGTCCTAGGCCTTTTCCTTACTGGTTGCTTCTCCTCTTCATCATCATCAAATTCTCCCATATACTCCTCAAGTTTGACGTGTGCATTTTATGCTTCCCTTTGGCATTTATGTGCTCAGGCCTCATAGATTTCCATTTTCCCACTCATTTGTCTATTTTGCAGCTATAGGAAGTGAATGAGGTCTTTAGACCTCTCTAAGTCAGCTTCTAAATTCCCAATTTGAGACTCTTTATTTTGCAAAAGAGAGTTTAGAATTCTGATTTGGTCATCTCTGGCATCACTTTCCACTTGGATTATGTCAAACTCTATTTCTTGTTCATGGTTGCTCTCCTGCTGATCCATTTTTTCCTTACCTTTTCTTTGAATGGGCTTCTTTGCCCTTGTCCTCTTTGGCACTTCAATGATAGGCTGCTTGGGAAAATTGCCTCTACTCCAGAGTGCTCTAGTAATATTTGCAGTTACAGGTTGAATAGTCTTATTCTTTGTAGATTTAGTGGTCTTAGGCTTCACCACTTTTGGAGAAAGAGTCATGGCCCCTTGCCTAGGAGAGGCAACTAGCACATGCTTTTGAGAACTCTCTTCATGCTCTATGTTTTTACTATCTTATTTTGGGATGCCTTGCTCACTGTCTTTGATTTGATCTTAACTATCATTGGGGTTTTTTTTCTCTTTTTGTTTCATGCTATCACCCTTAGATTGTTCACTGTTTTGTGCCTTGTCCTCTTCAAGTTCATTTTCCTTATTAGTTTCATGGCTGTCATTTTGGAGACTACCTTCATTTGTTGTATGAGGACTTCCATCATGCTCATTGTCTTGCTGATTTTCACTATGCTTACTGTCTCTTTGATTTCTTTCTTTGATGTACCTCCTTCCTCAATGTTTTGAGTTTGTTGAGGGTTGCCTTCATCATGGCTGCCTTCATCTGTTTTTTGTATGCTGTCACCTCCCTTACTATTTTGAAATTGTTCTAGGCTGCCAACCTTACCATCACTGTATTGAACTTCTTCTTGTGTGCTACCCTCACCATGATCACTATTTTCAAGTTTTTCATATGACCCACTTCCATCATGACTGTCTCCATTGTCATTTTGCATGTTTCCACTATCTTCACTATTTTCCTCAGCTTCTTTACTTACTTCACTGTTTTCCTCATTTTTCCCTTGAGGGTTGTCTCTTCCTTCATCTGTGCTTTTGGCATCCCTTTGTGAATTTCCTTGACCATAATTAGTGTGTTCACCTTCTTCATGAATACTACTTTCATGATCATTGTTTGCTAGGTGCCGCTATGCTCATGTTCACTGCTCTGCTGAGGGTTGTTTTGTTCTTCATCATTACTACCTCCCCCATCACTGTTATGTTGACTGCCACTGACTTCCTCATCTTTTGGTGAGCTCTCTTCACCATCATTAGTATGCTCATGGTAACTGTTCTGTTGATCGTCACTTGGTTCATGCCCACTACTCTGCTAAGTGCCACTAAGTTCCTCATCATCACTATCTTCATGCTTGCTTTCATAAGAGTCTTCTTTTTCACTGTCAATCATGGGAGAGGCTTTCTTTTGAGGGGTAGATTGAATAGATGAAGGGGAGAATTAGTGAGTGGAGGGTGAGGATGTCACATGAGATGGGCCATGAGATGAAGAGGCAGAAGTAAAATCAGGATGGTAGATGAAGGATTCCCAAGAAACACCTTTTTGTTTAAGTTGATGGAGGATGAGAATCTTTATGAGAGAATGATGGAATAAGCTAGCTTTCTGTTGAGAAGGGGTTTTCTTTTGAACCAATGAGGCCATTTTTTCAATGCTTTTGTAGAGGAAGAAAGGGGGATTTAGCAACTGAGTTCTTTTGAAATGCATGAGAAGCCTGATGTGATAGGAATAAACTCGAGAATATATCCCTTCACATGTGAAATAATTCATGATAACTTTCATGAGGGGGGCATAGTTGCTCAATAAGTGAGAAAAAGAAAATATAGCTTGGAAAGCATCCTGATGGTCTGGTTTTAGGAAGGGTTTATAGTGATTTAGATCTAGGTATGCTTGTTTGAACCACTTTTCTCCTATATAGGGGATCTTAGTTGCTTCGGAGACAGCCTTAGGAGTGAGGTTAAAGTCCAGACCTACTAGGTGAACTTGTTTTCCATCCAGTCTTAGGGAAAATAGCTCAGTCAAGAAAGGGTGGCTAGTGACTTCTTGGATTTTGTTGCAAAATTCAAGGCAGCCAACCTCTTGAAAGCAAGATAATATTGATGGGGAGGCAGTGAGCTCTTGAGTAGTGATGGGATCAAATATATTATGGTGGCCTCCCTTCTTAACATTCCTGGGAGGCATTTTTGGTTTTGTTCCTCTTTACCCACTCAGCAAACAGGTTTTTCAAAATGAAATAGGTCTTCTCCTTCTAAAACTGTTTTTTCTTCTCCTTGAAATTTGATTTCAAAATATGTTTAAGACCGAAAACTGAGATGAGGATAGCAAGAAAATACCTTGAAAATCTTTTGTTGTGTTTAAAAAACCAAAACCTAAGTAAAAATCTGAAATCTGGCCCCTTTTGAGATTTTTGAAGTGATGCTACGCTCTTGTGCACAGGCGCGTAGTGCCTGCACATTGTTCTATGGGCACCCGGGCGGTCAAACCTTCGTTTAGAAGTGGCCCGGGTGGTGGGCCGTTCAGAGGTGGCCCGGAGAAACGCGTCGCGTGCAGGATAACTGGGCGTCGGGCGGAAAATTCTGCATGCTGGCAGAGAGCCCAGGCACGTTGCTCCACCCTACAGGTGCGTCACACCATGTGCAAAAACCTTCGAAGGCTAACTACAGGCGTGTCGCGTCCAAATCCAGGTGCGTCGCGACCCTGATTTTTTGCACGATGGTCGCCCGTGGTTTGAAAAACAACTTCTTCTTTGCCATTTGAAAATCAAAGTTGAAGATGCTCAATGAGGCCTTTATGTGCCTTTTAGAGAATTTGAAAACAACTTTTCCCTCTTTGAAAGTGATTTGACACTTTTCTCTTTTTAAATGCTGAAAAGTGGACTTTGCCCTTTTTTGAAGGAAGCTCTCTCTAAACCAACTATTTTATGCCCTCTACCTGCCATTGAAGGAGGCAATTTAAAACTGTATGGACCTTCTGTTTACCCTTGCAGGAGTATTTTTGAACAAATGATAACCTCTGTATGTTATTTGAAGGAGGCTACTTTAGGCAAACCATTATGGCCCTTTTTTTAATATTTGAAGGAGGCCTTTTAAAAGCCACTATGTAGGTCCTCTGCTTATGACGAAGGAGACCTTTGTAAACACAAAAACTATTGTTACCTTTGTTTTTTATTTGAAGGAAGACTTTCTAAATTTTTTACATTTTACTTTTCATGAAAGAGACTTCTTTAAGAACTGTGTGGGGTGCCCTTTTTCTCTTTAGAAGGAGGCCATTTAAAACCACTACGTAGGCCCTCTGCTTATGATTGAAGGAGGCCTTTTAAAACCACAGTGTCTTTATCCCTGTCTATCCATTGGAAAATGATTTTGAACAAGTTGTCTAAGGGACCTCTACTTGTCATGAAGGAGGCCACTTGTAAACAAAACTGCTTTTACCTTTTGTCCGATTTTCTTATGAGACATGGTTCTATAGAGTTTTACTGTGAAACAAATGGAGAATAAATGTGTTTCAAAATCATAAATGTATGTTGTGTTTGTTTTTAGAGTAACTTTTCTTTGCATTAACTGTAGCTTCACTGGTGCTGATAGTGCCTTTGATGTTTGAGAGTCTAGGCCGTAGTAGGATAAAAAGGCAGTTGTTCCTTTTTACCTTTCATTTTGATGCCTAGTTGCTTTAAACCTCTTTTTGCCAAAGACTGTCTCTCTTGCTTATTTATGAAGGAGGTCATCAAAATATGTTTTTACCCCTGCTTGTTTATGAAGGAGGTCACAAAACTATGTTTTGACCCTCTGCTTTTTTATGAAGGAGGTCATCCTAAAACATAAAAAACTTATCTTCATCTGATACTGTGTCTTTCTTTGTCCATTTGAAAAGGGTATAATGGGAAAAATGTGATCTTTTACTCATCACTCATGAAGTCCTTCAAACAAGTTGTCCTCTTCCTTTATGAAACATTTTCTGTAATATATGTCTCCTTTGCATTATATCACTGTGAAGCTTTTAGGATTAAATAATGTGCTTTGTAAATGGTGAGCGCTCACTGCTATGCATCTTTGAAATAACTCTTTTTCCCTTGACTGTGTTTTCATAAGGTGCAGTGAATTTGTCTTTGACTGCCTTTCAGAGTCCAGGTGTATGGTAAGCTATAAGAAGAAGTTGTCCTCTTATGCCTTCATCATGATGCCTAATTTATTTAGGCTTCTCTCTGTCAAGACTGTCCCTCTTACCTAAAAAACGTGATTTGCAGGGCTAGGTCACCTTTTGGAGAGATTATGCAAAGATGCCTTTGGAGTTAGTCATGGAGTGCTGAAGATAGACATTACCTAATCCTTTGTGTCCTTTTTTCTTGATGGAGTACCTTTGTCCTTTGGCATTTTGAGTTTGAATCCTCTAGGTCTTTTCTCTTTACAATCTGCACTTTCTCTAATTTCCAATAGTAAGCTGCCACAACATGAAATATTTTCCTGAAGTGTTCTTTTGCTCACACTCTGCTTACTGTCATCAATATATACACCCCTACAGAGATGCATGATAGATGTATTTTATCTTTGGAGAGCCTTCTTGATGTATCCATGAAGATCATGCTTGAAATGATCACTTTCTTCAGACATGGAACTTATTTCCCTATTTCTTCTTGAATTTGAACTTTTGTGAGCTTTTCTTGAAAAAAAACAAAGCGACCTCTTTGATGGTGTATGACCTAGGGATAGACAAGGGTTTTTTTTTTAAAAATAAGAAGAAATGATAGCTGACTGATGTCAAAAACAGGGTTTTTGACTTGGGGATAGTTTTCTCATGGTATTTTCCCTAAACACCACTACTTAGACCTAGACATTTTATCATAGTTTCTGAAGAGTTTTTTAGGCATATTCAAGTTATGACAAAATAATCAGTGAGAGAGGGGTAGACAACTTGTCCAATGTTTGACAATGAGCTATGTGGAAACAGGTGGTTTTGAAAGCAGAGGTATTAGGCTTGTGATAGTTATAGACAAGGAAAATACCACTGTTTAGCTGGTTTAAGACATGATTGAAAACTAAATACCACTTCCATCACAGGCTATAAGACAAGGGTAAAAAGACAAAAATTTGTTTTAGTGGTTTTCTAGAGAACAAATTGACTGTTTGAGATTCGTTTCTAGAAAACCTAGACAAGGGATCTAGTCATCAAAATAGGCAAAAATACTAATGACTAACATGTTAATTAGGAAGTTTTAGAGATAAGTGTATATTATGTGCCTAATATTATTTATTTTTTTCAGAATATTGAGAGAGTATTGAATAAATTTTGAATGAGATAATATAGGGACTTGCTCTCTACTACAGGATGGCCTAAGATTGAATAATAAATTAACATAATATTATGAAATTATTGAATAGATTTTGGAGCTCCAGTGATTGATAAAATATAGGAATGGGTTCCCTATCATTTAATGAAAATTCCTACTATTGGGAACCATATCCACTTTTGAGGTATTTTGGAGGGGAAATTTTTCTCCTTTCAAGGAGGATGATTCCCCATCAATTTTATAAGAACCAATTCAAAATTTCCTATAGGGGCATGATTTTCTTAGCCTTCTTGTGAAGAAAACTTGTCATTTGGCAGCTTTACTTTCATTACTAGTAGGGATGTGGATTGATTCTAATAATAAATTTTGGTGGCATTTTTAGTTTCTAAAGCTTGGTTTCCTTCGTAGGACTCTGAGTATCCTTGGGCTTGGCCATCCCGTGAGTTAGCACTAGAATCAGCACTTGGATTGTAACAAGTGCCTGACCAGACACATCTTAAGCTCATGGGATTTTCTTATAGTTGGATTAAGTTTCGAAATGTGGTTGAAGCTCTCACACACTAGAAAATAAAAGGGTTTTGAACAAATAAATCACTCACACACATGGAGGTATTTGTGTTTGATATGGTAGAAAGGGTAAGTTTGTATTCTAATGGTTAGGAGAATGTGAAAAGAACAGTGAGTCAATATGACAAAAGTTCACTGTTAAGATGAAAGGAAAAAGTAAGACCTCAGACCTATGATGTATTGATGAAAGAATGCTTATTCAAGACTTACAATAATCTCATAACACATTTAAAAGATTTATGTCACAAGGATTGCTTATGAATATACCTACAATACACATTTTATCCAGAAAGCTCGTAAAACAAGACTAATAAAAATAGATAATCATGTACACCTATATCATAAGACTGACAAAAACAAGAGATGACATATGTAGATCACAATCTATGTTGGGGCCCTTGTTTTGAATTTTGAAGAAAGAACAGATTTTTGGATTGCGGAACGACACATGGCAGTCGCGACCAAGCCGCAACTACGGTGCGTAGTGGAGCTACCAAGGTTGTGGGGGAACAGGAGATAGCTGAAGAAGTTGATGCAGATAAGAACAGACGAAGAGAGGATACAGCAGAAGACGGAGAGCAGAACTCATAGATAACAAGAGAGAAGCCGAAAGCAGCTGAAGAAGAACGCAAGAGGAACTAGCAATTGTGATGGCAGGTGAATAAATAGCTGCCACCCAGCTGAAAGAAGGGACATGGGATGTAGAAAGATTGAAGAAGATCGAGTGGATGCTGCAAGAGAGATCTATCCTAAGCATGATATCTTCATAGTTCCTAGGCTTCTCTTCTCTATCTTTCTGTCTTATGAGACATCTGTAACAGAATTGTAAGCTCTTCCTATAGAAGCGATGTAACTGTGGATCTGGCTGAAAGCTATCAATATACTTGCAAGTTGCTATCTTATTATATGATTTACATGCATGCATGATGCCTGTGATGTCTTAAAATTTTATTTTCTTAGTATCTGTTCAATATTATGAATGTTCTTGCGTATACGATGATATTTATGCAATCAATTCTATATTAATCATGAGTTGCGAATCCTTCCACCACTATCGATCTCTTCCCCTTCTGCATGTGGTCACGACACACCTCGGGTGAGACTCTCTGCTCTCTGGAGTAGGGTGACAATGCCGGTGTGGTTCTAGACTACAGCGGATTCCCTTGTTGGCCCCAATATCTGAACCTGGGTCTTGCCTGCGAGACCTGTTTCTTCACCAACAATCTAGAAATGAAACTGTAAGATATGGAAACACATAGGGAAATAAACAATACACACATAAAATCATTCATAAGTCCTCAAGGGTGTATCTGGATATTATAAATTCAAAAAGTATACAACACGGGATGTAATGAGATGAACAACTCATGAATATTTTCCTCATTGGTTTTCATAGTATATATACAAAAAGGTGTTCTTTTAAAGCTCCACAAAAAGTGTAAGTCTGTTGTAGGAACTTTATTACAATATTCTAAATATAGCAAACCTTATCTTAAAAATAAGAGAAAATTAGTCTGATATACAATATTTGGTTTACACATGCATGAAGACAAAACATGATAATATGGAAGTCGAAATGGCTGAGCTGAGGTGGTTGAATTCTCCACAGTTGCTGGAAAAACTTCCTCCACAAAAAGTGCAACAGCTAACTAAAAATGACACATGGATCTTTATCCACAAAAGTGTAGGAGTAACCAACTGAAAATGACACCTAGAAGATAGCTTCACTGGATCACACTTGGCAGAAAAACCATTACCATTGAGGCAACATGTACTTTATCACCATCTAGTGTCATTCCTTGAGACCAAAACAAAGAGCCACCTTCACATATTCTTATACAAATTCTGAAGAAAATAGCTACTTTTTCAGAAAAGGTAGCTATTTCTGATAACTTTATAGATAGGCCAAAAATGGTACAATTCTTCAGATTTGCCTTGTTTTAGATATTAAATAATTAAAAATCTAGAATAGAAGCCAAAAACTTAATTATTTGGTTTTCTCTTTTGTGCTTGCTTCTTCTTCTAAGCCTTCTTCTTCCCTGTATCATTTTCTGGACTCTCATCTATGTTTATTATCTCATCTCTAAGAGCAGGATTAGCTATGAGTTTTCTAGCTAGCCTGAGCTTATTTTTTGGTCTAGTATGAGTCCTTTGACTATATGGATTAGGAATATATGAAGGCCTCTTTCTTCCTTGGATAAATTTTCTTTATTGCTCCTCTTCAAACTTTGTTTCAGTAAACTCTATTTCATTTCTCTCTTCCTCAAATGATTAGTATGAGTGGATTGTTACTTTCTTCTTTCCTTTAGCTAATGAAATCAGAGATGAATAAAGATGGGCTATTGTTGGTTCCTCTGTTTTAGTCTCTTAAACTTTACTCTTTCTCTTAGCTGATTTTTTGAGAGAGGAATAAACATGTGCCAATGTTGGTTCATTTGCTGTTGAAGTCACATTGTCTTCTTCATTCTCCTGTCTAGTCTCTAGAAAAGGGCTTGGTGCTAATGTTTCGGGGGTGACTTCCACTGAAGATCCTTCTGTCAGAATCAGTCTCCTTCTATGTTTATTCCTTGAAGAGGAAGCTACATCTTCCTTGTTTTTAGAAATAGCATTCTTGTCAACTAGAGTGGCCTTTTGTTTAAGCTTGCTTGCATGTTCTTGCCTGAAAAACTCCAAGGTTTGTGGTTCCTTAGGTAGCCTTTTGGTATAAACTTCTTTTTTTGGTTGCATCATAGGTATAGGCATGGTGGTTTTAACTCTATATTTGATCCAGGTGGATATCGGTGGCCACCCACCTATTCCATTTGGTCCCGCACCATCAATTCTTGCAGGTTTTCACATTCATCACAACTTACTATTTTTAGCAGGTTTTCGGGTCCTGCACTCCCGGAACTGTTTTGGGGCCTTAATGATCCAGGTGGATATTGGTGGCCACCCACCTATTCCATTTGAACCCCCACCATTATTTCTTTCATTTTTTAAGTTGCAACACAACTTACTATTTTTAGCAGTTTTTTGGGTCCTGAACTTTCGGAGTTGTTTTGAGGCCCTAAACGACGTTTTTTGGGAAAATCGACGGACAAATGGGTCCATGGATTAACATTGGTCACATTGAAATTTGTACTCCTCAAATAGATATTTCTAACAAGGTATGATACGTTTCAAATGGAGATCGTATGCCGAAGTTATGTCCCCAGGAAGTTGAAACACCAATTTACCCAAACGGGGCCCATAGTTTTGGCGCGTCATCTCCTAGGGTTAGTTTTTTGGACGTTTAGAGTTCTCAATTTTTTTTCAATAATAAATAGGCCCTCGAGCCTCATTATAACATAGTTCAAAGGCCTGTAGCCGCCACATCTCTTCTCATAGATAAGCTACCACCGCCCTAGCTAGTTTATTTCCATTATGTCTGTAAGCAAATTTCTATTCTTTGATATTAATGAAATGGAGTTTTATTTCCGCTGCATATTTATATTTATGGTTATATGTGTATTATGTTGTGTTCCTGTATAAATCCGGATCAGGGGTATCAAATCAGTCTGTTATTTCTTTGTTTTTCTTTGCATGTCCCCAACGCAGTTAGGGTATAAGGAGTTAGGGCTCGATCTGGTTGAACCCTTGCAATATCAGCCTCAAAAACCCCAACGACCTCCCATGGTGAAAGAAAAGAAAGATTAGGGAGCAGGAGATCCTATCAAAATATTTCTCCAGGAGGCCCTTGAGAAACAAAGGAACGCAATCATGGATAATTTTTCTCAGATCCTTCAACGACTACCCACCTACAGCGCATCTGCATCCAACAGCCACTCTGGAGGTTCCACTCCCTTCAAGGTACAGGTAAAATTTGACATTCCTGTATTTGAAGGCCATATAGATGTAGACGTCATAAATAGATGGCTAAATTTGCTGGAAGGATATTTCTCAGTCCATGATTTCTCTGATCGAGAAAATATTATTTTTGCACTCCTCAAAGCCGCTCCCCATGTCAAAGACTGGTGGGAAACCTACTGTGAGCAAGAGGGCGAAGGGGAACCCTCTATGTTCTCAGCCACACCCACTTGGAATTCATTTCGAGATGGCATCAAGGAACAATACTACCCCATGGGGAGCTATGAGGACAAATACATCCAATGGACCACGTTGTGGCAGCAAAGGTATCAAGATGTGCACGAACTAACGAATTTGTTTCATACCCTATGCAAAAAGTTGGGTATTAAAGATTCAGAGAGATAGTTGGTGCTCAAATACCGTGGCTGTCTGCACAAACACATTCATGAGGAAATGGATTTCCTCGACATGACATCGCTTGGCACGACATATCGTTATGCCTCCAATATCGAGCAGAAGTTTAAGCAGAAGAAGCGAGACTTTGGATCTGTGAATCCGAAGCCAAGGAAAGGTTCCCCTAAACCATAAAACAAGGGGAAATGCCAAAGCGAGGTGACTCATAACAACACCACAAATCCAAAGAAGGACACAAGGAAGTGGTGTGAATTTCATAATAGCCCCACTCATAGCAAAAATGAGTGTCAGACCGAACTAAAGGCACCCGAATCAGATGCATTTTCTGATCCTAAGTCAGAACCAGACAAAGGCAATGACAAAGGGAAGAAAATCATTAATGCAAATCCCAGTTCCATTGTTGCCACCACCAAGATCTAGAGGGAGGATCCCAAGGATCCAGAGGAGGGGGAGCGCCTCTTCCATTCACAGATGTGGGTGAAGGGTTCTCCACTGCAATTCCTTGTCGATAGTGGAAGACAAAAGAACCTCATTTCAGCAGAGGTCATGAAGCGGCTTGGCCTATCGACCATAGCACTCCCGCGGTCATATACCATCAGGTGGCTTCAGCCAGGGAGAGATATTTGCATCGACCAATAGTGATGCCTTCCATACAGCATCAAGCCATTCACGAATGAGGTATTATGTGATGTTGCTCCTCTTGATGTAGCTGATGTATTATTGGGCCAACCATACTTGTGGAGGTGAAATGTTGTGTATGAGTCTAGGCCTTGTGATGTTATTATTACTTTGGGAAATAACTTGTACAGAATACCAGAGGTAGTACTGCCTCTTATCATATCTTTGACTACTACAAAACAACGCAGTAAGATTGTTTCCCAAACCAGGAAATTTATTTTCCTTACAACCCGCTCACAGGGAAAGAATAATATTGTGGCCACAACCTCAAAACAGGTTTCCCCTGCATGGCTACAGCAGATGGAAAAATTCATGGAGGAATACGAGGACATTTTCTCCTCACTCACAGAGGTTCCTCTACACTGTCAGGACAAGCACTCCATTGATCTGACCCCCGACGCACTGTCGCATAATGTTGCCATACCTCCCGCAACTACTCATACAGAATACACACATGTACTGTCTTAGGCTGATAAAGAAACCAAAATTACTAAACGCATCCAGCATGTCCGCCCGCAGGTCCATGACATCTTTGACAAATCTAATACCCAGTTCAACAGAATTTGTCTCATCTCATGGAGGATCTCAATGCAATGGGGACCATTTCTTCCTAAGGAGGGAGGAATGATCCAAGTGGATATCAATGGCCACCCACCTATTCCATTTGGACCCGCACCATCAATTCTTGTAGCTTTTCACATTCAGCACAACTTACTATTTTTAGCAGGTTTTCGGGTCCTGCACTCCCGGAACCATTTTGAGGCCTTAATGATCCAGGTGGATATGGGTGGCCACCCATCTATTCCATTAGAACCCCCACCATCAGTTCGCTCAGTTTTTAAGTTACAGCACAACTTACTATTTCTAGCAGTTTTTCGGGTCCTGAACTTTCGGAGCCGTTTTGAGGCCCGAAACGACGTTTTTTGGGAAAATCGAGGGAAACATGGGTCCATGGACCGATGTTGCTCACATAAAAATTTGTACTCCACAGATAGATCTTTCTAACTAGGTATGATACGCATCAAACGGAGATCGTGTGCCAAATTTACGTCCCCGAGAATTTTAAACACCAATTTACCCAAACGGGGCCCATAGTTTTGGTGCTTCATCTACTAGGGTTAGGTTTTTGGACATTTAGAGTTCTCCATTGTTTCTCAATAATAAATAGGCCCTCGAGCCTCATTATAAAACAGTTCAGAGGCCTGTAGTCGCCACATCTCTTCTCAGAGATAAGCTACCAACACCCTAGCTAGTTTATTTCCATTCTTTTTGTAAGCAAATTTACATTCTTTGATATTAATGAAATGAAGTGTTATTTCTGTTGCATATTTATATTGATGGTTATATGTGTATTCTGTTGCGTTTTTCATAAATACAGATCAAGATTTTCTAGTTGAGTTTCTTGTTTTCCTGCTTGATGGTGAAGAAGATTGATCAGCTTGTGAAGGGGTCAGTATAGGTGTAGGGCTTGACTCTTCCTCCTATGTCTTTTGTCTTGAAGGAATTCCTACTTTTCTCCTTGAATTAACACTACTGAAACCCTCATCTACAGGGAACTTGTTACATGTGATTCTGCTCTTCTTCAGATGATCAACCCCCAGTGATAAATATTATGGAGAGAATAATGTGGGGTTCGTTTTATATTTTGAGACATTATCAATAGATATTTATAGAGGAATAATGGGAGGTTAATAGGTTCAGAGCCTGAAATATGAGATAAAAAACTCATCTAATACTGATGCACTGTAGAAAACCTGCCTTTACCGATGATATAACGCTGCATTGTGGTGATAACTCCTTGCCATTCATGCCTAAAATAATAAATATGGAAAATACGAGTCCAATCTACATTTTCATTCTTAGGTTTAAGATATGGATTTAAATCCACTCTAAACAAAGTTTTTCTTTTATACCATGACTCCCCTGTAGTTGATAGCTGGGTAGCTCGTGCTATGATGGTCTCTGATATTTTGAAGGTCTAAGACCCCAGCTTGACCTGCTCTCTATTGAAAGACTCGGAAAATGCTTAAGCAACTGCAACGTTCTCCCCTGAGAACTTCTTCAAAAATCGATACCATCCAGCTACTTGGAATTGTGCCTTTTCACGGTGATCAAAAAACCATGTATTGGCAGGTTTTGAACAATTTACCTTACCACTCTTACCCATTTCGTTAACAGCTACCTCAATTTCTAATGCACACTTGTAAAACACAATGAAAAGAAACCAAGAACGAAGCCCTAACTGCTTGCACAAAGGTAACAAACTACTTGTTGTAGCTTTCTCGGGGTAAATGGGAAACAGTGATCTGCATGCCCTTAATAACGATGAGGTTAAGTGACACGAAACAAAATGATTTGAATTTTGGTGCCAACTCACTCCACCAAACATTTCACTCCATCGAATAATTAACTAAGTGCTACCCTTACTTCAATCTTGATCTACTTCACCTTTAATGAGTAGTGTTAGATTAGCTAGCCTTGAAAAATAGAATAACCAACTCCTTTTTAATGAACCTCCAATTAGAAATCCACCTTTCAAAAGGGTAATGCCTCTTGTTTAGCAAACCTTCAATTATTCCAAAGAGTAGTGTCTTTTCATTTGAGAAATTCCTTTTCTCCTCTTTATACAAATTCTGAAGAAAATAGCTACTTTTTCAGAAAAGTTAGCTATTTCTATGTTGCTTATGAAACCAAATTTTCTGAAGAAAATAGCTACCTTTTCATAAAATAGCTACCTTTTCAGACAAGGTAGAAATTTACTGTTATTCCTAAAATAAAAAATAACTCTGACATTTTATCCTTAGCCTTGGATAGAAGATATCATTATGAATAAATAATACTTCTCAAACTAAACCCATGGCCTTAACTACTCAAGGTATTTAAAAGACGTTAGAATAAAATTCACCCTAATAACTCTAAGACACAAAAACAAACTATTTGACTCAAACTTTTTGGATTTTGTTTAAAAATGATAAAAACTTTGACACATTTTTAACCCTCTAGGGCCTTCAACCATAGGCTAGGGGACAAGAGAGGATCAAAGACACAAATACAATCGTGACCAGACTTTGAAAAATTGTAGTGCTAACACCGAGAGCCTAAGAGCTCTATTGTACAATTTCTTTATCTTCTTTGCACTTCTTATTCACTTGCATTTCCTATTCATATACTTAATATTCATGTTTCATTTCTTGTAGGTTAGATTGGTTAAATGATTGATAAGTGGTTTTTAATTTCATTTATACAATTACAAGTATGATGCATCCTCGTATCATCTTTGTAAATTTATATTCATCATTGAGCTACTTGGATTGGTTCAATAGTTCACAATTCTAGAATTTCTGGAAGTATCATGTAGCAAAATAGTAGTAATTTTTTGCTAAAGTTTAGAATTTGTTAATTATCTTATTTTGAGTTCATTCCAATTTAATTGAAGCTTAAAAAAATACAAATTAGTAAAAAAAATTACCCCCCGCCATTTTCACTTTATTAGCTTAGGCAATTGGGTACTTAGATCAGCTCACTAGTTCATTGCTCTAAAAATTTTGGTTTCTAGTAGTAATTTTCTGCTGAAATTTAGCACATGTTAACAAAGCCCTTTTGAGTTGATTCCACTTGTGTTGAGCCCTAAAAAAATTCTAATTAATAAAAAATTTACCCCATATAATTTTCACTTGGTCAGGTTAGCATTTGGTAGGTTAACTAGCTCACTAATTCCAGGATTTTTTATTTTTAGAATAGTAATGTTCTGCTAATTTTTAGCACGAGTTAGAAAGGGTATTTTTGAGTGATTCCACTTGTATTGGAGTACTAATAAATCCTACCTAGTGAAATAATTTTCCCCATGTCATTTTAATTTTATTTTTTGGGAAGTTGGCAAGTTAACTCTAGTAACAACAATCCTATAGCAATCTTGTAGCAATCATGTAGTAGTTTTCTTTCGAGATCTTCCTTTCCCGAATTCACTCCAAATTCATGGTAGAAGTATATTTAAAGCCTATGAATGATACGAAGCCACTTTTATTGATTTTATTCTTCTTTAGGTCTCCATTTATCTCTTACAATGCTTGCTTCTCGAATGTTGGTTTCTGCAACTATTCTATATTTCCTTTTTGCAATTTACTTTAAGAAAATTGTGTTTTCCTGCATACAAAAGTAATCTAGGACTTTTCTTTCCTGAAAAATAGAATAGATTTCCTTTAATTCCATATCCTTTCCAAAAAGATAGATTATATTTTCTTTATTTTCATTGTGCTTTACATTTTTTTCAAATATAATAGATTTCATTTATGTCATTTACTTTCCAGCAAAAGTAGAATAGGTTTGATTATTGTTATTTACCGTTTGCAACTTAGGATTGACGACTTACCTAGATCTTTGTTCATTTGAATTTGTTTCATTTCCTTCTTTCACTTGCATTAAAGGGATTCAAACTAGGAAGAGGAAGGTGTTTGCTACACATACAGTGTCAACCCCTCTTAATTTTTTATGAACCTTGGGTTGATAATTTAAGTTGGTATCCTTGGGAGTTGCAGCATTCTTGTTGCAATATTAGGGCTCGTCACTTTTCGGCATCATTTCTAGGGAGGATGGCAAAGAAATCACTCTCTTGTTCTTGGAATGATTCCTTCTTTCTTTTTTGCATTCGTATTTTCTGCAAAAACAAACAAAAAAATGAATTAGGAATCTCTCATTGCATTAGCATTCTCATTCAATTTTTCTTATAAAAACAAAAAAATTATTTCTTTAATACCACAAACCCCCCCACCATTCACTTTTGTAGGTAGAAGAAGAAGATGTGGCAGAGAAGTTAGAAGGATGAATGGAATAGCTCTACTCTATCAACCCATATCTGTTGACACCTAATCCTAAGGGATTGGGTGAGATTGTATATTATTGTAATTTAGTAAATAAGGAAGGCCAAGAGACATTGGGAAGTGAATGCCAATAGGCTCACCTCCATTTATAAGTACACACACAATCTCTATCTAATTCATCTTTAGTTTTGCAGAGTTACCTCCTGGTCTGACATGGTATCAGAGCCAGTCCCATTTTTGGCATTCCTTCCTTTGGTGTAACTCCCTCACATTCTAAATTTTTTGCAGACTATCATTGTGCATTCAGTTTTTTTTACTGCTCCTGGCATTCTAGTATTCTGGAATAATTCTGCATTTTTTTTTTGGCAAATTCTGCCTCATTTCAGCTCTGCACATTTAATTTTTACTGTGAAATTTTAGCTCTGCATATTTAATTTTTTTATTGTTCCATTCTCCTCATTCCCTCACATTGTCCCACTCACAGTCACCTCAACCCTCACCTCACATCCCTCCACCCTCCCTCACACCCCTCGGCCCTCACACCCCTCGGCCCTACCTCAAGCTCATGCTCACGCATTCAGACCCTCCCCGCTCACAGCTCTCCCCACCCCCTCACACAGACCCCTCCCCACCCTCATAGAACTCACCCCTCACTCCCCCACCCCCTCACCGTCCCCATCCCCACTCACAGATCTCCCTGCCCCCTCCACAGTCCCTCATTCAACAACTCTCCTCGCCCCCTCACACATACCCCTCCTCACCCTCATAGCACTCACCCCTCTCTCCCCGCCCCCTCACCCTCCCCTCCTCGCTCATAGATCTCCCCACCCCCTCGCACATCCCCTTGACCCCTCCCTCACCCATCCCCTCACACAGACCCTCAACCTGCCTTCCCGTTCCAGCCCTCAGCCTGTACGCCCTTTTTTAAATTTAATTTTTTTTTTTTTTAATTACAGCAAATACCCACCCCAGAAAATGCCTCCCCCTACCCTGGTAAACACCTTCCCCAGAAAACACCTCCCCCAAAAAATACCTCTGTTTTTCCCCAAAAAATTACATTTTTTTTTTTTTTTTGAAACGAAATTTAAACCAGAATTGAGTTTTTACCGTGACAGCTAAGATTTTTTTCTCTTTAAAAGAATTCATTCTCTCATATCTATTGTAGGATTTGTTCTCTCCGACAAGGAGAACTATCCTAAATGGTCTCAGAAAATCAAGCACACTCTCATTTTTAATGAGTTGTGGAGAGGAATTTGTGAAGGAGTAGGAGACCTTCCACCAGCAAAGCCCACTTCAGACAAGGAGATCTCCATTTGGGAAAACAATAACTGCAAGGCCTATGCCTTGATTCCAGCTTCCATAAATGAAGAGGTGAGTCGCCATATTACACCATTTTCAAATGCCTATGAATCCTTGAGAAAGATAAAAGAACTCTATGACTCACATTCAGAAATTGAAATTGTTCAATTAATGATTAAGTTGTTCAGTCTTGAATTAAAAAATGATGACCCTCTTACTTTAACTTCAGAAGTAAGATCTATCATGCATGACATTAAGAACACTGGTATAGAATTTGATATACCTCTCATAGCATATGTTAAGGCATTGTATCTAACTTACTCACATTATCTTGAGTCATTGCAAGCAAGTGGAAACCTCATGAAAATCACCTTTGATTCCCTCGAGAAAAATTTTGCAGAAAGATAGAAATCTTTTGGAAAGATGATAACCCCTTTGTCTTCTGTGAGCTCTGTTTACACGTAGAGAGAATATTTATGCTCTCAAGATTCTTCCGTAGAAGATGTGGTCGAAGAGAAATAATGTTAAAAGTTGAATTTTAGGAGGAAGTGGGGCCATACAAAACTCAACCGAAAATCTGGATCTTCATCAGATACATTGAAATAAAGACTCGGCATGATGCATCTACATGTTGCCCATGCCTTGGGATAAAAATTGAGTAGTAAAGAAATCAAAGAAAAGGTAAAACTTATGATAGAGCAAGGTAAACTACCCGAATCTCGTCATTATGGACGTGAAGATTGTAACAATAGAGTAGGCCAAACTTCTATAAGACTTGCTTGATGTTTCATTTACTTCATGGAGAGATGATTGGTTGCTAGATTCAGGAGCAACATGTCACATGACATTTAGAAAAGATTTTTTTGAAGAATTCACTGACAAAGTTGATGGAGCAGTATATTTCGCAAATAAATCCAAACTCAAGCCATCAGGGCTTGGCACAGTCAGGCTTAAACTTCCTGGTCTTCCAGATCATATTCTACATGAGGTTATATACCTCCCTGAGTTAGAGGAGGCAGGCTCCTTTTGTCCCCTTGGTCCACATCTCATGCTAAATGCAAACTCCATTCACATTTTTTATGGCAAGGTTGAGGTCGAAAAAATCATATCTTCACTTATCAATATAAATAGAATAAGAAGACCTCAGTTTAGTTCTCACTATGCACAAAACCTGAGATCTGTATCACATCATGATGAAGGTACATTCCCATAAAGTCTTTTATGGCATGCTAGATTTGGACACTTAAACTATGACAGCCTTCGATTGTTGAAGAAAAATGGTGTTAATGGACTGCCTACAATTCCTAGGAAACTTAAGCAATGTGATGCTTGTATTCTAGGAAAGCATAGAAAACAACCATTTCATGATTCACATTCTAAAGCACATAGAAAACTTGAGCTTATTCATTCAGATTTATGTGGCCCTATCCCTGTTACTTCTACAAATGAAA
This sequence comes from Pinus albicaulis, assembly GCA_034641835.2. Taxonomy (NCBI): domain Eukaryota; kingdom Viridiplantae; phylum Streptophyta; class Pinopsida; order Pinales; family Pinaceae; genus Pinus; species Pinus albicaulis. The sequence continues at coordinate 670,330,788 of CM076570.1, forward strand.
ATAAATATATGTGACATTTATTGATGATTACACCAGAATGTGTTGGGTTTACTTATTGAAGAACAAGTCTGATGCTTTTCAAGCATTCAAGAATTTTCATGCATGGATTGAAAAGGATGCACAAACTCATATTGGCTCTTTATGTACTGATAATGGAAAAGAATACACTTCAAACGAATTTGAAAATTATCTTCGTCAACATGGGATCAAACATCAAACAATTGTGCCCTATAATCCCCAACAGAATGGTGTAGCTGAAAGAATGAACAGGACAATTTTAAATATGGTTCGCTTCATGATGTTTTTTAAGAATGTAAAATTGATGTTTTGAGCTGATGCAGTTCTATGTGTTGTATACATAAAGAATAGGTGTCCTTCAAATTCAATCAGAAACAAAACTCCTTATGAAATGTGGCACGGCCACATTCCTTCGGTAAAGCATTTTAGGGTCTTTGGTTCCACCCGTTATGCTTTGATACCCAAGGTACAAAGGAATAAAATTGGTGCTAGAAGTTGAAAATGTATTTTCTTGGGGTATTCCAATACCTCCAAAGGATATCGTCTCTATGATGAAGTCAATAAGAAGTTTGTAATAGTGAGAGATGCCATATTCCTTGAATCTTCCAAGACTGACAATGTTGTTGAGCGGCAACTTGATCGCTTGGATAGATTCACACATGCAAAGTATTTTCAAGAATTTGATAATCATATTCCACATCTTGAAGGGGGGATTCCTATACTGAATCAATATGTGGAATCATTTTCCGAAGCACTCTCTCCCCCACATGAAGAACCAACCATGGATGACACCTTGAACGATGTGATTGACATAATTGAGAGATTGAATCTTGATTCAATTCCAACTCAGTCAAATGAGCAGCCTGGGCCATCTCAGAAAGGCCCCCCCAAATGGATGACAAAGACACTAGAAAACGTTCGTCCCGATGAAGTTGGAAAGACAGGAACAAGAAGTTCCACTAGAAAAAATGAAGGTGATGTAGATAATTCTGATTCACCTGTTGATATGGATATTTCTTATAATTTTGAATTGAGTTTTTCTACAGATCATGAACCAACTTCCTTCAAAGAAGCCGCTTCTCATGATGAATGGAATGAAGCAATGAAAAAGGAGTAGGATGCCTTGATAAAGAATGGCACTTGGAAGCTGGTTGATCCTCCTTTGGGAACCAAACCAATTGGTTGTAAGAGTGTCTACAAGAACAAGTACAAAGCATACGGCTCACTTGACAAGCATAAATCCAGGCTTGTGGCAAAAGGTTTTGCACAAAAATAAGGGGTCGATTATGAATAAAAATTTTCTCCCACAGCAAAATGGACCACCATCCAGACACTCTTTGCCCTAGTAGCTCAGAAGGGATGGAAATTCCATCAGATGGATGTAAAAACCACCTTTTTGAATGGAGATCTAAAGGAGAAATTTTTTGTGTCCCAGCCAAAAGGATTTTTTGTGAAGGGCCAAGAACAAAAAGTATGCAAACTTATAAAATCCTTGTATGGCCTCAAGCAAGCACCACAAGCCTGGTATGAGAAATTAACTAGGCATCTTCTGAAACTTGACTTCAAACATTTTGATCTCGATGATGCAAATTTGTTTGTTAATAAATTTGGAAAAACAGTTGTATATCTTGTGGTGTATGTAGATGATATTTTGATGACAGGGAACAATGAGAGTTATATTGCATTCATAAAGAAATAATTGAAGAAATGTTTTGAAATGACTGATTTGGGTTATGTTCATTACTACCTGGGTATTGAGGTAACTCAACATCCTAAATTTATATTTCTTTCTCAAAAGAAGTACATTGGAGATCTTTTGAACAAGTTTCGCATGGATGAATGCAATCCCTTAACCACTCCAATGGAACAAAACTTGAAGCTCACATCCATTGAGGGGAAGGAAATCAAGGATGCAACGAAGTATAGACAGCTTGTAGGAAGTCTTATCTAACTAACTACCACCAGACCAACCATCTCATTTGTTGTTGGAATCCTCTCCAGGTTTAGGCAAAAACCTTTTGAAGGACATTGGTCTACTGCAGAAAGAGTTCTAAAGTACTTGAAGGGGACTCAAGACTTTGGACTCAAATATACATAGGTAGGTGATTTCAGCTTGATCAGATACTCTGATTCAGACTTTGATGGGGACAAAGAAACTAGGGTTTCTACTTTAGGTTATACCATGAGTCTTGGATTAGGAGTTGTCTCATGGAGATCACGCAAACAGTCATTTCCAACAGATTCCACAACCGAGGCAGAATATGTGGCAGCAGCTGAAGCAACAAAGGAAATTGTGTGGCTAGGGAAAATTCTAGAAGATTTGTAGATGAAACAAATGCATTCAACACCACTCATGATCGACAACACTCCTGAAATAAAGTTGGCCAAGAACCCAAAGTTCCATGATCGAACAAAGCACATTAATATAAAATACCATCTGATTCGACATCATGTTGAGTCCAAAACGATCCATCTACGTCATTGTTCCACAAATGAGTAGACCGCAGACATCTTCACCAAAGTGCTTGGAAGAGAAAAGTTTGAAAATTTCAAAACAATGCTTGGACTCACTAACATCCCTTCAGATTAAATGGGGGAATGTTGACACCTAATCCTAAGGGATTGGGTGAGATTGTATATTATTGTAATTTAGTAAATAAGGAAAGCCAAGAGACATTGAGAAGTGAATCCCAATATCCTCACCTCCATGTATAAGTACACACACAATCTCCATCTAATTCATCTTCAGTTTTGCAGAGTTACCTCCTAGTCTAAAAATATCAATAATGGTCTTATACTCCCCAACCATTTCAACCATATCACTAGTCTTATGTGATTCCTTCTTTTCATATATATCAACACCAACCTCCTCAATGGGGTGATCCATATTTTAATCAATATTAATATCCTCCACAACCTATCATTCCACATTTACATCCATATCCATAGGAACCTCCTTGATTCGGTGATACATATTTCTCTCAATATCCTCAATTGTCATGTCCACACCTACCTCCTCAATGGGGTGATCCATATTTCCCTCAATATCTTCAGTATCCTAAACTCCTCGAAGGCACCTAGGCAGACTTGATGGTTGAAAACCTCACTGAGGTAGCTAGTAGGCCTAGAAGAAAAAATGAAAAGGACAAATAATTTTTTTCTCTAGGTATCTCTCTTTTATTAATGGAGGTGCTCTCCAACCTCTGCAAGCAACAAGAACAAGTTAGCACCATAAGAAAAGGTTGATAAAAAATCTAGTCAAGGGAATTCAAACCTAAGTTTTCACCTCATTTTCCCATATGCTTAAACAATACCAAGGCCATTTGAATCCATCACCCTTATCCATTTCCAACACCCACCAATCACTCCCAAGCCTTTCCCATTAATTTTCCTTGTTTTCCTAATGTGCTACATGAAAGTTCTATGTTTCTACCCGATTGCCAAAAAAACACAGAGCATAAATTGTTTTGAACATATCTCAAAAATTATGCATATTTTTACTAATTTGTTTCATGGGGATATGCATAAGGATGATGGTAACATGCTTAAAAATTTTCAGCAAGTTTCAGTGCATACTTTTCAAGAAATTGGACACCATCACCTACAACATTTTTCAAATTTTCTCAATATTTGTGCATGCATTGTCTAATATTTTTTATGGGTAGATTCATGAGGATGATGGAAACATGCTCAAATAATTTTAGTTGAATCCAATATAACATTTGAGAGATATGGATTAAATAATTTTTCTACAAGATTGTCCTATAGTGCTACAGGATTGTCCCAAATTTGCTACAGTATTTTGATTGGCACAAAGAACGGGTTCAAATCCTATGCTTTCCATGGGGGACCAAAAGCAGAGGTCCACCACACCACCATCACCCATCCTCCACACAATTTAGCCACTTCTCCTCCCAAATAATCATCTTTGTCCATAAAAAAAACCCCATTTTTACCACTCCTTTCAGTATTTTCGCGAAACCAAAACTTATAATCCTTGCTCATGCATTTAACATAGATTATCAAAGTTTTTGGATGCATTGTGTGAAGTTTATTGCGATAATAAGGGGGTTTGTTTCATTTATATAGGAAAGAACCCAATCTTGTAGCAATTTTCACAAACCCTCCAGGACCACAATCAAAAGCACTTCGAAGCACCAAAATGAAGAATTGACCATCATGAAGCATTGAGGGGTTATCTCCTTGATCTTGGGCAACCAAAAAACTTTTGTAGGGTTTCTATAGGGTCATTTCTTATCTACAATAGCATAAATTTGATCCACGATCAACACTACCTATAGTGACAATGCTAAGCCAAACACATCTCAAAAAATATGTAAAAAAAAAGGAAATTTTTTTCGTAGCAAAGTCAAAGAATGGAGCCACTAGTATTGGAAATGGGACCTCAAATTATTAGCAGATCAACCACCATTTTTGAAGTAGCATGCATACATCAAGGCATCCATATACCATTATATAGGCACAGGTATTCATTTTTCTTCACCTCTCCTCTTGAGCGTATTGTTTAGTCAATTTAGTGTCCTAAATTGTTAACATAAATTATCGACCAAGGCTAGTAAACAGATGAAGTGTAATGCACTATATGTGCCTAAGTTTCCCTTTTTCCTACTTCGTTGTTTTAAGGTTTTGTTTATGTTTTGGGAGTTTTTTTATATTTTTATCTTTAGTATTCTATTCTAAATTAGAAAGATGAGATTAAAACTATTTAGAAAGAAAGGAAATGTTTTTCAGATGAATTTAAAATAGAGTTTTATTTGTCTATTTTCTAATTAAGAAATGATGAGCTAGAAATCCTAATCCATGGATATTGCAGCTTTAATTGAAAATTCAAGAAATGAAAATGACTAATAACTCAAACATTACAACTGAATCCAATTCATTTAATTGAGATTTATTGGAAGATATTTTGAAAAAGACCAAGTGTAGTGTAGTGAGGATCTCCTATAACATGAAATAAAATGTTGAAACAACAAATAACTCAAACATTACAACTAAATCCAATTCATTTAATTGAGATTTATTGGAAGAGATTTTGAAAAAGATCAAGTGTAGTGTAGTGAGGATATCCTATAACATGAAATAAAATGTTGAAACAACAAAAAACTCAAACATTACAACTAAATCCAATTCATTTAATTGATATTTATTGGAAGAGCTTTTGAAAAAGATCAAGTGTAGTGTAGTGAGGATCTCCTATGACATGAAATAAAATGCTAAAAAAAAAAATAACTCAAACATTACAACTAAATCCAATTCATTTAATTGAGATTTATTGGAAGAGCTTTTGAAAAAGATCAAGTGTAGTGTAATGAGAATCTCCTATGCTAGACAATTACTATATCTATAAGTCACTAACCATTCTAATTTAAGACTCAAATGGCCTTTAGTTGGTCGAGCACAGTAACTGTTAACTATGAAAGATAAGAAATGAAACCTAGGAAATAATTTTTCCTATGAGTCACTATCCATTCATCAATAGACTTTACTCAACTGGATACAGTAACTGCAAATTATGAAAGCAATAATTTGAGCAAAAAGGAAAGAGAAATGCTAAACAGAAACTGAAATAAACTTAGCTAGAAAACACATAAAACCTCCTCGAATAGCAGGGGCCCTCTGCTACCAATTAGGTGTAACCCTTGGCTCCTTGAAGATGTGATCAAAACAAAATCAAAGAACTTCTTTATTGATAAAATCACAAATCTACATCCCATTCCATCTCAAGCTTTGTTACAAAACACTCTATAATCCTTTCTCTTCTTCTCCTATTTTTCACTTCCATGATAGGAGAAAGCTTCCCCTATTTATACAAAAACATAAGAAGTTATCTCATTAATGAGAGTCCATGAATCTCTCCCTCTATCTCTAGAGTTACTATCAAAATAGGAAATGATAAGACACATGTCTTTTTAGAGTTTCAATACAAAATAGGAAATGAGACACATATCTTCTTAGAGTTTTAATACAAAAAGGAAATGAAACACATATCCTCATGATCCCATGATCTTCTCCACTCAAATTCGAATTTGGTTTTGGTAGGCCACATAAAGGTCTTTTAGAAGCTTCCTTTTGACCTACACATGGAAACAATCTCATCCCACTTGTTAGGTATAAGCATATGCACATTATTTTCTAATTTTTAACCACAAATTCACTTAAAAATGCTAAGAATTAATAAAGTTTGGAAAAACATAAATGTAACCCAGTAGTGGTAATGGTAAGGTAAATGTAATGAAATGGAGGTGGAGTGAAGGTGGTAATATGGAAATATAAGTGAAAATGTAATGGAAGTGAATGACAATTTCAAGGCCCAACACGTATTATGGTTAAAAAATTTTTATCAATGCACAACAAAGGAGGTTTTGTAGGCTGAAGGTGGCTAACAGTCTCGGCCACCCTCGAAGAGTTAAGCGAAGTTAACTGCCTCTCTCATGCAACGTGGGGAAAATGAAAAAAAAGGGAAGGGTGATAATTTCGAGGCATTTTCCAATGGGTTTGGAAAGTTACAAAGTGGGGGCTAGCTCATATAACGTGCTGAGCCCACCTCCGAACCACAAAAGGAATAAAGGATGAGCCTGAAATTCATTTGTACCAAGAATTCATTCCAAAAACTAGTAAGAGAGGCCTACTAAATCTTTGAGAGTCGATCTAGCTACCTCCAGGAGTTCCCTAGGATGCTACATAGGTTTTATAGGTCTGAACAGTAGTTGTTATAGAATCATAGTTCAGTGCTACAGGATTGCACACTCCTACTACAAGATTGTAACTAGCTGCTACAGGATTGTCCCAAAGGGTGAAAAGTACTTAATTTGGTGCAAATTATCCTCCAAAACCCAAAAATACATGAAGGAGTCTCCAAGGGAGGATTAATCCATGCATGTCCCTCACCTCCATGTAATAAAATTGAAAAATTGAGTCAATTTGTGCAGCCCATAGCAAACCATTGAAATTGAGATTTTTCAAGCCCTATGTTTTTATGTGTGGAAAACATGATAGCAAAAGAATTAATTCTCTTTTGAGTGTGGCATATAATTTTCATACATCTGGTCAAAAGGAGAACATCATTCCTCTCCTCCTTATTTTGAAACCCTAGGCTTCCCATAAATTGATAATTGACCGAAAATACTTAGAAAGAAACTTACAAGAGCCATAGTAGAGAACATGGGAGGAGGATTAAATAGAAGGGAAGCCTCAAGTTCCTTCAGCATTCCTAATCACAATTGAATAATTTTTCAGCCACTGAGAAGGGGCAAGGATAAAATTGAAGAAGTCACCTCTCTCAAGGCCAAAGGAAATTAGCCTCAGTCCTCCCAAAGAAGGCCAAACTCCAAGGTAGATAGGGACAAGAAAATACAAGTAGAAACTACCCAACTACAGGATTGGAACAAAACACTACAGTATTAGATCAGACTATTATAGTATTAGAACATACTACTACAGGATCAGAACAAACTACTACTAGATTGAGAAAGTCTTCTACAAGATAAGATAGTGTGTTACAGGAAAGTCTAGAAGGATGTAAAAGAGCGTGGTTTTGAGAAATTCCATCCACCAAAACCTATATTTGAAGATGGACATCTAAGAGAAGGGTTTGTACACATTTTTCTTTGCCATTTGTGGACAAGAAACATGTGAAACCTCTCATTCCTTCAACATTTCATCATGTAACAAACTTATAATAGCAGTTTGGGAATAAATAAATAAGTAATCGAATCTGTATGTTTACTTTGAGTTAAGCATGATCAAAAGGGAAATGGGATTTTTTTAAAGTTGAGACTGAATTTTTCCTTCCTCTAACCAATGTGAATAAACTGCTCTTTTACACTTGTTTTGAAACCTTAATTGCTCTAAAAATATCTAAAACTGGTAGCAAATATGGAGTGTTTTTTTTCAAAATTTTGGAAAATTAGAGCCATAATCATGGGTGGTGGTTTCAATTGTAGAGAGTACACAAGGATTATAATCATCATATGTGTTATGGAGAGAGTTAAAAAACTTGTATCATGGACAAAATTTGTGGCCATAGATAGGGAGGTTTTTCTTAAGACACAAGCACAAGCCTAATTCGAACCTAGAGAAAAGGATGGATATGTAGAAGAAGAAGCTAAGAAGAAAAAGAAGAGGCTAGTGAAGAAGAGGAAGAGGATGGAGTAGGAGAATATGTGCCAATATTCCTTCACAAGTATCTTGGGATGTTAAGGAAGCCACCAGGGCCATGAATGAGGTGCAATTAGGTGATTAGATTGCTCATAGGATGAGCAATAGTTTCAATAGGGGTTTATGATGGGACTCCAAATTAGGTACAATTTAAGGCCCATTTGACCATACTTCAACACATTTAACCTCTCTATTTGCATTTTATGACATGTTTTTGAGCTATAATGTGTTGATTAGGAATTTTTAGAGATAATTGCATATTATGTGCCTAATATTATTTATTTTTGCATAATATTGAGAGAATATTGAGTAAATTCTGAATGAGATAGTATAGGGACTTGATCCCTACTACAATATGGACCTAGGTTGGATAATAAACGAACAATATATTATGGAATTATTGAAAATATTCTATAGCTCCAATGGTTGAGAAAATATAGGAATATGCTCCATGTCATTTAATGAAAATTCTCACTGTTGGGAACCAAGTCCACTTTTTAAGGGATTTTGGAAGGGAAAGTTGTATCCTTTCAAAGAGGATGCTTCCCCATCAATTATTATAAGAACCAATTCGAATTTTCCTCCAGGGGCATGATTTTCTTCGACTTCATGTGAAGAAAACCTGTCATTTAGCAGCTCTACTTTCATTTCTAGTAGGGATGTACTTGGATTGACTATAATAATGAAGTTTAGTGCCATTTTTAGTTTATAAAGCTTGGTTTCCTTCATATGATTCTGATTATCCTTGGGCTTGGAAATCCTAGGAGCCTCAGAGGCTTTTTGTACAATTTATTTATCTTTTTTGCACTTCTTATTCTCTTGCATTTCCTATTCATGCATGTAATATTCATGTTTCATTTGTTTTAGGCTATATTGGTTAAATGATTGAAATAAGTGGTTTTTTAGGTTGTTTATACAATTACAGTTATGATTCATTCTCATATCATATTTATAAATTCATATCCATCGTTAATCTACTTGGATTGGCTTACTAGCTCACAATTCTAGAATTTCTAGAAGTGTCATGTAGCAAAATAGTAGTAATTTTCTGCTAAATTTTAGCACGTGTTAGTGAGCTTATTTTGAGTTTATTTGACTTGTATTGAAGCTTAAAAACATCCAAATTAATAAAAAAGTTCACCCCACAACATTTTCACTTGATTAGCTTTGGAATTTGGGTACTTAGATTAGCTCACTAGTTCATTGCTTTGAAATTTCTGGTTTCTGGTAGTAATTTTCTGTTGAATTTTAGCATGTGTTAAAGAAGATATTTTGAGTTGATTCTAATTGGGTTGAGCCCTAAAAAAAATATACTTAATAAAAAAATATACCCCATAGCATTTTCACTTGGTCAGGTTAGGCATTTGGTAGGTTAACTAGCTCACTAATTCCAAAATTTCTGATTTTTAGAATAGTAATGTTCTGCTAGTTTTTAACATGTGTTAGCAAGGGTATTTTTGAGTGATTCCACTTGAATTGGAGTCTTAATACATCCTAATTAATAAATAAAATCACCCCATCTCAATTGCATTTTATTTTTTAGGGCGTTTGGCAAGTTAACTCAAGAAACAACAATCATGTAACAATTTGCTTTCGAGATATTCCTTGCCTTGATTCACTCCAAATTCATGGTAGAAGTATATTTATAGCCTATGAATGCTCTGAGGCCACTTTGGTTGAGTTGATGCTTGGTTAGGTCACCATTTAGATCTTACAATTCATGCTTCTTGAATGTTTATTTCTGCAATTTGTCTAGATTTCCTTTCTACAATTTACTTTAAGCAAAGTGTGATTTCCTTCTTGAAAAAGTAATCTAGGAGTATTCTTTCCTGCAAAATAGAATGGATTTCATTTAATTCCATTTCATTTCCATTAAGATATATTATATTTTCTTGGTTATCTTTGTGCTTTATATTTTTTCAAACAAAAGAGAATTTGTTTTGGTCATTTACTTTCCAACAAAAGTAGAATATGTTTGCTTATTGTTATTTAGCTTTTGCAACCTAGGATTGGTGGATTACCTAGATATTTTCTCATTTGGATTTGTTTCATTGCCTTATTTCACTTGAATCAAAGAGAGTTAGATTAGGAAGAGGAAGGTGTTTGTTTCACATACAGTTTCGGCCCTTCTTAAGGTTTATGAACCCTGGCTTGATAATTTAAGTTGGTAGCCTTGGGAGTTGCAACATTTTTGCTTCAATATTGGGGCTCATCAATTCTGACATATTTCTCTATGTAACACAACATATAAAATTCTGAGAAAAATTCTAGCCAACCGGTTGAAGAAATTTATACCCTCCTTCATCTATGAGAACCAAGGGGGCTTTATGTGGCAATGGTATATTCTTGGCAATATTGTTCTAGTACAAGAGGATATCCACTCTAGCAAGGAAGTAGGGGAAGAAGGAATGGTCATCAATCTAGACATGTCAAACACATTTGACCGAGTAAATCACTCATTTATTTTCCTTTTTATTGAAAAATTGGGTTTTTGTCAGGATTTTATTCAGTGGGTCAAAGCTTGTATTGGGTCTCCTTGGATAGTGTTGCTTGTAAATGGTAGGACAATTCCCTTTTTCTCAACCTTAAGAGGCTTGAGGAAAGGTTGTCCTCTTTAACCTATGTTATATATAATTGTGGAAAAAATCATTAGAAAAAATTTGGAGGTAGAAAGGTAAGAAAAGAAATGGTCGTGTCTATGTATAGCATGAAACGTTAAAGAGATCAATCACTCTCAATTTATCGATGGCACCCTCTTGCTTGGTTGTGCTTCTAGAATCATAGCCTCACTATTCAAAAATATATTAGACCCTTATTTGTTGCAATATTGTGGGTTAGTCAAGAAGTGAAAAATCCAATTGCTTGGTTGGAACTACTATGAGGCCACTTTGCAAGAAATATCATGAGTTATGTTCTTTTTTATAGCCAAATATTTGAAACCATTCACCTATCTTGGCATCCCCATATCCTTAGGCTTGTAAAGTGGATATCATTGGGAGACAACCCTTCTGAAGCTAAAAAAAAAGGAATTTTCTCATGGGGAGCACATTAGCTAAATTTGGTCAGGAAAAATGGTCTCATCAAATCATTTCTTTCCTCCCTTATTGTGTATATAGGCTTTGGTCTCCTCACACCCAAGCTAATTTATCATCGCATAAGAAACATGATCAAAAAAATTCTATGGAAAGGTGGCAAAAAGAATGAGAACTGATTTCATCTAGTAAACTAGAACATTGTAAGGTTGCAAAAAAAATAGGAGGATTGGCAATAAAGGACCTTGAATATATGAATTTAGCCTTGGGAGAAAAGTGTTGAAGTTTGCAAAAGGAAATAGTGAAATTGGCATCTAGAAACAACATGACGACACACACACTAGTGTGGGATCACAGGTCCAAGTGATAGTCACACAGTGATGGGTCCAAGAAATAGTCACATAGTGATGTGTCCAAGAAATAGTCACAAAGTGATGGGTCCAAGCGATACATTAGTGTGTCTAATTTAATTTTACCTTAATTAAATTGGACAATAAATTGTAATATTATCTCAAAAATACTTGTAATAGTTAACTGAGTGTGATAGACTCAGTTACCTCATGAATTTCAAGTTGAGGGTGGTTGGTGAGGCATGCAAAGTGATTCTAGTTGTATTATAGTTCAAGTTGCAGTTAGTGCATTAGTTTAATGCATGAGGAATCAGTTAACTCAATTAAGTGAGTTAAAGTCAGTCTAACTAGTTGTAACTGATTGTAGCACTAGTGAGAGTTCAAGTGAATTAAATCAGATTTAATTCACATGCAGTGATATGTCAAGTGACTAATGATTTACTATTAATAGCTGCATGCATGTGATTTTTGATGAAGACCTAGTTGATACAAAGGTTAAAGGGAAGATAACTAGTAGTTTATTTTTAACAATCTTCCCAGATGCAGTTAAAACACCATAGGATTCCCATGATACTCAGCGCAGTTGAGGAAGGATGGAATTCCTTTATAATAGGTATTTCATTCCACGTAAACAATATGAGGAAGGAAGGTTGTAGATAGGTTGATAATTGGCTAAGTGTTGGTCCAATTTTTCCCAGATCAATGTGAGACAATAGGCAAAGTGAGGGAGACTCTTGTGAGAAGAGTGCATTGTAATTGTTTCATGATTCCTTGGTGAATATACAATACAAGATACAGGGGTTTTGAGCAACAAGGTTTCCTTGGGAAAATTATTTGTGTTGTGTATTGATTTTCTTCTTTCTTTTACTTGGTGTGATTATGCGATCATGTTTAATTTCCGCAAATTATTTGTAGAAGGATTCAGTATCTTGCTTTTTCATATCACATGATCGAATTGAATTCATGATATACATACTATTTGTATAATTTCTACATGGTATCAAAGCTGTGTTAGATATTTTATACATGGTATCAAAGCACAGTAAATCACTATAGTGAAGAAGAATTGAGTTTGTGACTGAACAACATTCGAATTTGCAAAAATATTCTTTGGTGCAAGAGGTGGATCAAGATGGCTTTCAATGGATTAAGATTGGAATATGCACTCGAGGGAAGTTCTAATTATATTTCATGGAAAGACAGAATGGAGGTAGTGCTAAAGGACAACGGGTTGAAAGAATTCATTGATAATGATATTCCCAAGCCCGCAACAGCAGACGTCACTCTTCTTAATGCTTGGCAAAAGAAGGTAGCAAGGGCAAGGAGGATCTTATTAGAGGGAGTTTGAGATCACATTTTCTCGAGTATCCATGGCAAGGTGACTCCATTTTCAATGTGGAAGCCCTTGACAGATCTGTTTCAGAGCAGTAGTGACCACAGAAAATTGACACTGAAGGACAAGCTCAGGAAAATCAAAATGGAGAAAAGCGACACTACTCCGGAATACTTGATCAATTTCATCCAATGTCGTGATGAGCTTGGAAGTGTCGAAATTACTGTAGCGGATGATGAGTTGGTGAGCCTAGCACTTCTCTACCTTCCCAAGAGTTTGCATATTTATCAGGACTTTGTCAATGGGAGGGATAAGCCACCAGATTGGGAGCAACTTTGGTCAGATTTGTTATAAGAATAATTCAGGTGGAATACTAGGGATGGATCCTCATCTAAAGCAGATGATGAGGAAAATTTTTCCTTGGATGGTAAGGTAAATAAGGGGAAGGGAAAGAAATCTTATTCCAAATCTGAGACTGGTGAAGAAGGCAAGGAGCGTGAAATGTCCAGAGTGAAATGTTTCCACTGTCACGAGCATGAACACACCCCCCAAAATTTCACCCTTTTAAAATTTTTGAGCCCTAACCTTTTGAAAAAGTATAGTTAAACCCAATTTCACTCTTTCAAAATCTCAATTCGTAAAGTCGCAGAAGTGGACAAACAAAACTTTCACGACCTTGCGACCCCTCAGGTCACGAAGTCGCAAGGTCACACATAATCCAGAAACCAAAGAATTGCGACCTTGCGACCTTGCAACCCCCAAGTCGCAAGGTCTTAGAGTCGCAAGGTCGCATCTCTCATCTACTCAACTCATTTGCGACTTTGCGACCCTCATTTATTGTCTTCACGTGCAACCCCTTTATAAATAGAAGGGTCACATAGACTTCATTCGACCTGCAGGACAGAGAAAGAAAATGCCTCTGACAAGCCAGCTGGAGCGTGTTTTTCCCAGGTAAGTTGCCTAATCCTCCTGTTGTTTCCTTTTATTTGATTTCTTCCTCCATTACCCTCACCTTGGCCTATTTAAAACTCAACCTAGCTTCTGTTTAAACCTCACATGAATCCTATTGTTAAGCTTGCTCCTCCTCATATCTTGACTTCCTTTTTTACCTCCTCTAAGAAGCTTCCCTACATCAGTCTGTTCAGTTTCCCTTTCCAGCCCTTTTCAATGCGGAACTTCATGCATGCTTTCCACTTGATGTGTTGCCTTACCTCCCCTTTCTGATTAAAAGCAAACAGAAAGTTTTCATCGCCACGTAACCCATCTGTCGAGCCCTAGAGCAACCCCACGACTCCGCAACCTCATGACCTGGCGACCTCGGTTGCTAAGTTGAAGGGTCGCTAGATCGCATATCCATGAAAGTTTAAAGTGGCGTGACTTCGCGACTCAGCGACCTCGTGACCTGGTCGCAAGTCGCTCAGTCGCTAGGTCAATTTTTTGTGAAAGTTTAAACCAATGCGACCTAGTGACCCAGTCACCCAGTCACAAGGTTGCCAAGTCGTAGGTTCATCCATTTCCTTGAAAAATATTTGAGCAGAGATAGGAGCAGCCCAAGTATTTATAAATATGACATTTGTCTTATCATGGGATTGTTTCATGAATATGCCAAGGAACCTCGAAACTGAGCTCAAGTGCATAACCATCTTGTCGGACTTAAGAAATATGGGGCCTCTCGAAGTTCATAAAAGGAAAAAAATCCCTGAGATATAAATCTCAGAAGAAGAAATACCTCTTTCTCTCCCCCCTATCTATGGAGATACTACTTGCACATTCGGTAAGGGGACAGTATGAGTTGGTATCAGGTGTACCAAGAATTCACAAAGCTTGAATTTCCAAAGGACCTCCCAGATCGGCAGGTGTATGTTCAGGTTAAGAGATCCAAGCTCCACTACATAGGGGCCCATCCACCTATATTCCCATTTGCAGAGCTGATCGATTGGATCCTACAAAAGGTCGACCCCAAGATCTGGGTTATTCAGGATCATGCCAGGAAATCATTCACAAATCTGAAGGGACAGGATGCAGAATTCTATTATGCACTTCCCACCCGAGAACATACCTTCACCGAGGAATGGGTCACCACTCATGTAGTTCCCATACCCGATACCTTAAGGGGATGGTGGGAGGAACTAGAAAAGTTCAAGCTCAAAAAGGACCAGGAATATCAGACAGCAGGTCTCAGGAAGGTCTACAAGCTCATGGTGGAAATGTTATGTAGGATGTACAGCTGTCCAGATGCCACCACCTTCAATGGCACTTGGGTTTCTCTCATGTAATATGTCACCATATACGGCACCTGGTTCAACTGGGCCAACTTGATAGTGGCATCCCTCAAATCAAAAATATCTTCGGCACTAGCGCCTGATGAAGGGTAATCATCAGAATTTTATATGGCCTCCTATATTTTGGATGCAGTATGTGAAAGGTGCCATTTTGAGGGGTGGGCACACAACTGGGATCCAGAGCACGGCGGTCCAATTCATAAGGAGTTGCGGGTGTTCTGGGACTCCAGCTATAAGCAAGATATGGAGTAAATCTTGCACAGCTTCATCCCCGCACTCTACAGAAAAATGTTTGGCAAAGACACTTCGTGCATGTTTGGGCGAGCCATGGAGACAATAATCTGAGTGTCCAACTGGTTTCCTATCATGGATAGCACTTTCATCCGATTCTTCGGGTTGCTCAAGGCTCCCCATGCACTACCCCAGTTCATCACCGACAAACTGTTCCTCCAAGAAACATGTTACCAGATGTCGGGCAGTTTTTCAAAGGTTATCACTAAGGGCAAGAAGAATCCATGGCCCACTCTGCCACTCACTATCGGCGCATACACAATCAAATATTTTTGGGAAGTAGAGGCAGAGGCTGAGCAAGTCAAGGGATTTTGTCTACCTCCCATGACACACCGAACATATGATCCTGAGAGAATCATCCTCGCCCATTGCAAACACGCCAAATTTAATGGAGCTACCAGCATACTGAATGCCCAGCTGAAGATAGAATCAGGAACTGGTACAACAAAGACAGGGAGGCTGCTCCCAAGGAATCAACCGACTAGGAATATCAAGCCAATCAAAATTTAGAGGAAAGAATCCATACGCTGGGAGGGGCCTCATCTTCCAAAGCCAAGAAGCAAAGGACCGGTATGGGCCATAACTCTTACACCCAGCGAAGAGAAAAGGTGGCTAAAGATCAACAAGAATCTGAGGAGAAGGCAAAGGAAGAGGAGGATAAATGAAAGAAACAACTAAAAGAATAACAAAGAATGAAGCAGGTGGAAGAAACCCACAAGAAAAGGGAAGAGGCACAATGGAGGAAAGAAGAGGAAGAAAAGGCAGAAGTTGAGCACCAGCTAAAGGAAGATCAAGATAGAGCAGAAGTTGAGCACCAACTAAAGGAAGATCAAGATAAAGCAGAAGCTAACTTCCATCTAAAGGAAGAACAAGATAGAGCAGAAGCAGAGCACAAGCTAAAGGAAGAACAAGATAGAGAAGAAGCAGAGCGAAAGAGGAGGGAGGAAGAAAGTTGGAAGTCAAGGGAATATTCCTCCAAGGGAGACGAAGGTAGTAAGACACCTCCTCCAAAGACAGAGAAATAGACGGAGTTGCCACACACTGAGGTGCCCCAGACAACTCCTGCAACCAATGTGTGTTTTTCTCTCTCGAAATTGGGTACCTCCGAGGATCAAGATGAGGAAGTGTTTGATCTGACAAGACTTACCTATGATCAGTTCACACACAAGATCAAGCAGGAGAAGAGAAGATGCTTAGCACGGAACCCTACTGCACCCCTTACAGCGACCACAAAGAAGGATATAGTCTTGGATACCAGGACAAATCTGGTTATGATTGCATCAGCTGACACCGCTTTTGCAACAGCCACAGAGGAGAACGTAAGAAAAATGAGTAGATAAATTTTGTCCTTGTAGAATAGACTACAGGCCTCCAAACAAAAGATAGCTAAGTTGGAACAAGAAAAGAAGGCTCTAGAAGAAGAATTCCAATAGCTTTAGGTTAAGAATGCCCCTACTAATGAAGTGCCACTCACTATTCAAGGAGAGCTATCCACTTTGGAGGCCACCATGAAGCAAGTATATGAAGAATTGTTCACAATAAAACAAATTTTCACACCACTACTGAAAGCACAAGTAGAAATCAAGAGGAGGAACACGCAGCTAAAGGAAGCCTCTACTTCATTAGACATAATACTAGAATGGTCGAACATGTATCCACAAGCTACGGACACTTTACCTAGAAAATATTGGATCGGTACCCAAAATGACAAAGTTCAAATCCAGATAAAGGTACAATCCAAAGAGAAACTTATTAATGATTCGGAGAAAGTAATGTTTGCATATGAACATATGATTAGCGGCATTGACTCAATGGTCGAAGTACACCACATTACTTCTCTAGGTGCACTGGGCGAAGAGAAAACATGGGAAGAAGTCACCAAAGACATTCAAGAAATTCTACAACCCATAAGGCAAGCATCCGCCTCCCAAGACCTTCCAGCATCATAAGAGAACCTTGTTCAATTCATTGTGACACCGGTTCGGATCTATACCAAACTAGCCTCCTTGTCGAACCAAATCATGATCAAGAGAGACATTTGATCCCAAATGCTCTCAAGTGCCTTCACAGGATGAGAGAGGATAATCCTCATATCTCCCCAGTTGTTGCAAATTATCGAGCATGGCGAAGTTACCTCAAGGAACAACAACAGGTAGATGTCCCCGATCTCGCAATCACCCAACTTCTTCCATGACCAAGTCACATATTGCAGCAAACGGAAGAGGTCGCAAGTCACAGTCAAAGCCGAGGTCGCAAGTCACAAATTCCCTTGAGTCGCAAAGTATGTCAACGGTCAGGAAGGCGAAAAGTCAGGGATACCCAAGGGTCAATTTTTTCCTATAAATAATTCCTTCGGGAAATTGTAAAGGATCTTTTTTTTTAGGACTCCAAAGGAGCAAAGAGAATTGTATAGCATTGAATACACCTTTCTAAGAATGAATACAAACATTTGTTTTGATTCCACTCTTGGATCTGATGAGGACTAATGTGTTAACACTATGAATATTTTGTCTTATGTATCTGATATCTTTATGATTAATTAATCTGTGTTTTCTACTTATACCATTTATACATTTCATCTCACTAAATGTGTTAATGATATTAGGTTTTTTACTTAGGAGATGTTATCAAATTCGTTACTAACATTTATTTTATCTTTGAGATCGCTTAAGGAAGTGAAGGGTGCTCTAACCATACAAAATTGTTTCTCCTATGGTTTGAACAACTTTTACAAGCATGACCCTAATGATGTCTTTCTAACAGCCTTTCCTTTGGCTGCATGCTTTAACTCATCATGTTCATTGAGACTCATCAACCATTTGTCTTGTACCATCTGAATAATCGTGTGTTCATAGGTCTACAGGGCTCGTTTGTGTCTGAGAAAAAGGATTATTCAGCGATAGCCAGACCCACACCCTGGAAGGGATCCCTATCACAAATGGTTTAGAGTTTAATTGAGACTTTTTACCAAGGATATCCCTTACTGTTGGCTGGACATTTATTCCCGTCAACAGATTTGGCGCTAGAAGGAGGGCCTGAATGGCAGGCTCCCATAGCATAAGAAACATTCTGTTGCAAACCCCACAGGGGGAAATCATGTACGAAAACACTGGTCCACCACCCCCTAAACATTCTCTTGAAGAAAAACCCATGTTCTATGAGATCACTTCTAACTAGCTAAGGGCCTTGCCCCCAATCGCCCATGAGCTCATCAGAGGCTTACAAAACGTCTTGGCCACTAGTTTCGTGGTCAACCCTTGAACTATCGCGGCCAACCAGACTCGTTAGGGAGCCCTGGTCAATTTCCTACCTCAACTGGTAGGTCTCATGATAGAAGATTATACTGATGCAGTAGAGCGTAATTTGGTAGAGCCCCCCGATAGTTCCCAAGGGAATGAAGTAGGCAGCACGGAAATAACTGAAACCCAACCCGACCAACCTATGAACGATGACACTCAGGAAAATAACTAGCCTGAGGGCGCAACCAGCAGGGGTCGGGGAAACAGGGGCTAGGGAGATAGAGGCTGTGGGCAAGGTCGAAATATGGGACACCCTCACCACAACCGAAACAAAAACAGGTTCCCTTTCCTTTATAACTGGCAAAACATCAGGAATGTAGGGAACCATGGGAGAAATCAGGACATGCACTCCCATCATGAAGGCGAAGCATCCATATCAAGCATAGGGAGTGAATCTGAAAGTGAAATAGGGCATGTCTAAATACCGCACCACCAACAGGATAGGCATGTGCAGCCGCTGGCTTGGATGGCACAATCTCCCCTAACTCTCCAGGGTCCCCTCCATGACATGCCCCAACACCCCGAGAAGCACCTCCCTAAGTTCGACCCCGAAAAGGGTACGTTGGTCGAAGATCACATAAGCAACCTTTACCTGGCCTTACAAATGATGAGGGTGAAGTATGACGATGTAGCATGCCGCCTCTTTCCTCATACTTTAGAAAATAAAGTTGCTACATGGTACCGTTCTCTCCCTGTTGCTTCCATTTCTTCCTGGGAGCAATTTCGCCGAACCTTCCTCCAAAATTTCTCGGAGGACAAAACTCCTTCTATGCTCCTCACAAAACTTAGTACTTTGAAATGCCAAAAGAAGGAGAAATTCAAAGACTTAAATCAACGCTTCGCTACTATATTTAACAAATTCCCTCCGAACATGGCCCTAAATGATTCCATCACCATTGACTACTACACATGGGCTCTCCCTCGGGATATTGTTGTGTTCATAAAACGTGAAGCTAGAGCTACTTTAGCGGAAATTACACCATTGCCCTCACTGTCGAAAGGGACATGCTATCCATAGGAGCCATTGATCATGACGGCTGGGATGATCAAAAGTCGGCCACGAAGAGGGTCCAATCCTCAACTCATAAGGCCAGAGACAAAGACAAAGACCCTTTCGACTTCAAAAGCATCACAAAGTCTCTAAAACTATTAACTAATGAAGTCTCCAATTTGAAGAGGAAAAACAATGACTCTGCCTCAGGTGCCAAAACGCAAAAACCTTTCTTTAGAAAGAATAACCCCATTGTCAACCGGCCTCCGTCAAACTCGAGTATTGTCCTCAACGTTGAGGAAATCAACAAGGATAACTTCTTTTCTTTCCATCAAGCCTCCCACTCAGAGAAAACCTGCCCTTAGTGGATCAATAGCATGACCACCGTGGTGAATCAACTTCTAGAAAACCAGACCCCTGGGGATTTAGAGGAGAAGTCTATTTCAGGTAACGAGGAAGCCTCTCCCCCAGATGAGGATATGGGTTCCACTTTCCTTGCTTTCGAGGTGTTCCATGGGGAAATTCCCCCTTCCACAACTAAAATAAACTTGGCTGATGACCCTAAATCCAAACTCCCTCGAAACTATGGCTTGAGGAGCAAAGGCCTGGTCCCTAAGAAGTCCTTCCAAGAAAAATGAAAAGCTTTCTTAAGGAAAATCCTGCCACCAAACACTGAGAACCAAACTAAGACTCCTAAGAAATTTATCCCAACCAATCCTCAATTAAGCCCAAAGGCTAAATCTTCATCAGTTTCTCCAAAAGCCTCCACCGAACTTATCTCACACATAGACTCCGGGTATAACATTATCGAGGATATGAAGAAAACTCGGGCCAATATTTCTCTCTACGAACTCGCTCGCATTTCTAACCAGCGAGATCTTATCCTCAAAGCATTTTCTAACCTACCGGCGACCAAACCCATGAGTACCACATCTGCCCAAGCTACTGCTAGTCCCCAGTCTATCGTGAATGTCGTTAATGCAAACTCTAGGGGATCCACACCACCTTTCCTTCTATCCTTCAAGATCTTCAACTTCAATGTCCATAATTTCCTCGTTGATTATGGTGCATCCACAAATGTTATGCCCTTGTCTATATGCAAGAAGTTAAACATCTGCCCTGAGAAAACCGACGCCGGGATCATTCAACTCGATAGATTTCAGGTTCCTGTAGTAGGTGAATTGAATAATGTCATCATCCTCTTATCCTCTGATTCTAGGGTGCATCAGTGAATTGACATAGTGATCTTGGATATCCCCAAGTCCTATGGTCTTATTTTGAGAAGAGATTGGTCTAGCAAGCTGCAAGGATACTTTGCCACTGATTGGTCCCACTTGTGGCTTCCTTACAAGGGAAGGAACAATCAAATCCAGGACGAAAGTGAGCCTTACATGAAACACACGGTGACCAACATGGTTGCAAATAATGAACCAACTAGTTTCGCGCAAGAGGAGCTCGGTATGTGCTTCTTAGAATCCATTTTTGGGTGCTACCAAACACCCCAATATCTGGTCACTCAAGACGTCCAATCAGGGCTATTGTTGGTCACTAACAACCACTCCACCTCAACGAAATACTCGTTATAAAACTCTGCCTCGATTGCGTCTCTTATGTGCTCGGAGATTCTTGTCAAACCAGAAGATGAAATGTGGACCTTTTACTACAACGGTTCCAAAACCCATGATGGGGTTGGCACGAACTATATTCTGTTGGACCCTCATAAGAACAAGTTTCTAATTTCCTATCGGTTAGAGTTCCAGTGCACAAATAATACAGTCGAGTATGAAGCATTGTTTCTCTGGCTCAAGAAATCCATAGATCTCAAGGTTCATTGTTTAAAGGTAATTGGAGACTCTGAGATTATCACTCGTCAGGTACGTAACACCATCCATTGCTTGTCTCCAAATTTGTACGGTTACCAGCAAGAGGTATGCCATTTAATTTCTACTTTTGATGCTTTTGGTATTAAATCCATACTTAGAATGCACAATACAGTAGCTGATACACTTGCCAATGATGTTGCTTGGTTCACCCCACTTAGAGATGGATTTTCTATTGAAATCATTTACAATCCATCTATACTAGAAAATGTCACTAATCTGCATGTTTTTAATGATGATCAGTAGGTACTGGATTTCATGCTCAATACGGACGTGTTCAAGGACACAGTTATAAAAGAAGAGGATCATGATCAGGCCTTGAAAAAGGAACAAGGGGATCGTAAGGAAAACCCTATACCCAAAGGGATTATGTCGCTCGAAATTTGTTTGATTTACAGAACCGTTTTCGAGGACCTCCCAACACGAAGGTGAAAAATTCCACGTTAGCGCACCAAAAAATAAACCTCGGGACAGAGAAGGAACCTAAATTCATCAATATCGGTGAGGAATGCACCCCGTAGGAGAGGCAATCTTTCACTAAGTTATTTAAGAAATATAGAGATGTATTTACCTGGACATATGATGAGTTACAGACCTATGACATGTGGATCATCCAGCACGTGATACCCATGAAATAAGGAGTGAAACCGTTCCAGCAGAAACTGAGAAAAGTACACCCCATTTTAGATCTGATGATCCAAAAGGAATTGAAGAAACTCTTGGATGCGCATATAATTTTCAAAGTCTGACGTTCAACCTGGGTGTCAAATTTGGTCCCAGTTCGTAAGAAATCTGGCGAGATCCATTTATGTGTAGACTTCTGAAATTTGAACAGAGCTTTGGACAAGGACAACTACCCGATGGCCCCTATGGAGAAAATCCTTCAAGCGATATCTGGATCGTAAATTTTCTCATTATTGGACGGTTTTTTAGTTTATAACCAAGTACTTGTGGTTGAACCCAACAGGCTGAAAACGACGTTCAGAACTAAATGGGGAACTTTCTCATTCAGACGCATGCCCTTTGGCTTGATCAATGTTGGCATAACCTTCCAAAGAGCCATGGAAATCGCCTTCCAAGGCCTCATAGGGAAAATCGTGGTAGTATACCTTGATGAAATCACCGTATTTTCAAAGCATAGGTGTGACCATTTACACCACCTCAAGCAGATTTTTGAGAGGTGCTGAAAATACGAGATCTCACTAAACCCAAAGAAAATCATTTTCGTCATTTCCGAAGGAAATATGTTGGGGCACATCACAACCCGAGATGGCATAGTAGTGGATCCAGAACGTGCAAACATCATCGCCCAGATCCCTCACCCAAGTGGCAAGAAGGCCATGCAGTCTTTCTTCGGGAAAATCAACTTCATGTGAAAATTCATATCAAATTTCACCCAAATAGTGAAACCGTTGCAAGGTATGATCAGAAGAACGCAAACTTCAAACTGAATTCTCCCGAGAAAGAATCGTTCAATAACATCAACCGAGCCATCGCAGAAGCACCTACCCTTCATAGTCTGGATTTAAGCAAAGGATTCATCTTGTACACCTTTTCCTCAGATTCATCTCTCGCGGTTGTCTTCACTCAGAAAGATGGAAACAACGATGAGCGGCCCCTATCATTCATGAGCATTGGGTTTCAAGGTGTCGATCTGAATTATCTATATATTTACAAGCAAGCTTACACGGTGTACAAGGTGGTCAAACACTTCAGGCCATATATTTTGAAGAGTTATGTCACATTTTTCATACCTCACCCAGCTGTTCGCTCACTTTTGGTACAGCAAGAGCTAGGCGAGAGACGAGGCGACTGTATGACTTGCCTTCAAGGGTATGACCTGGAATTCAAGCCGGCACATACTATAAAGGGCCAAGGGCTATGCCAGATGGCCGCGGAAGCCGCAGACTCGTGAGGCAATGAAGAAGAGACTTAGGAACACGAAATTGACATGTACCAAACTGATAGTATATCCTGATAGGATTCCTCCTCCTAGTACATTGATCTTCAGAAATATCTAAGCCATAGTATCATGGACCCTACTTTAACCACCCAGAAGAAACGTGCGATAAGACTCAGAGCCACATCCTACCAGCTAGTGCAGGGTAATTTGTTTCGCAAACACCACAGCGGAGTTCTACTACGATGTTTGGAGTATGATGAGGCACAGATAGTGTTGACAAAACTCCATGATGGTCCAGCTAGTGAGAACTATGCAGGGTACACCACTACTCATAATATCATGCGCGTCGGATTCTATTGGCCTACTCTGTTCAAATATGCACATGCTTATGTCTGAAAATGCCCACAATGCCAAATTTCGCCAATAGGGAAATACAGCCGTCCACCCTGCTGTAGCCCATCGCAGTAGAAGAACCTTTTCAGCAGTGGGGGCTTGACGTGATCAGGGAAATCTTGCAACACTCTTCCAAGCAACATAGATACATCCTCACATCCATGGACTACTTCACAAGGTGGGTTGAAGAAATACCATTGCATCAAATCAATGATCAAGAGGTAATAACTTTCATCACTCAACACATCATGACCAAGTTTGGCGTTCCAACCTCCCTTGTTTTTTATAACGCAACATATTTTTCATCATTTAAATTATATGAGTTTTCCCTAGAAAACGGTATAGTGCTGGAACACTCTGCCAACTATTACCCCCAAGGAAATGGGTTAGCCGAGTCAACTAATAAGAACCTCATCCGCATCATCAAAAATACTTTGTTTTCCTAACAAGGAAATTGGTATAACGCACTCCATAATTCCCTATGGGCTGATCGGGTCACACCCAAATCATATTTAGGCACCTCCCCATTTTTTCTTGTGTATGAAAAAGAGGCTATCCTTCCTCCCAACTTTTCTCTCCCAGCCCATAAATTATCTCAAGAAAATCATGGCACTCCTTGCCCTGCCTTACAAGCCTGAATAGACACATTGTTGAGGTTGCAGGAGGAAAGGCTAAAAACCCAGGAAAAATTTTCCATCCACCAAAGTCGAATAAAACAATGGTTTGACAAGAATTTTGCCGAAAACAAGTCTTTTGAAGTAGGAAACCTTGTCCTCAAATGGGAAAAACCCCATGATGATAAAGGGAAACACTCCTAATTCTAGGCCCTGTGGATAGGTCCCTTCCAAATTAAAGTAAAGGTCGGCTCCCACACTTACAGGCTACAAAACCTTGAAGGGAGAATTGAGGTCCTCTCGGTAAACGGGCATGACCTTAAACACTATTTTACCTGACAGCCCCAAGGGGCCGTCACCATACCCTATACCATAGTTTTTTTTTTTTCATTTTTTATGTTTTCAATAAATCGCTTGTTTCAAGCAAGCTCTCATTGACCCTTTCCCTTTTCCATCTCAAGTTGAAGGAGAGATATAGAAGTTACTCAATTTTCATGTTGTGCCGGAATCTATGTTGGTGAATAATCTCCCCTGGAACAAAAAAAAAATGACGCGAGTTTGCCTGTGATATGCACCCAGTGAGGAAACATGACCAAGTCCCAGGAACCAAGCGCAGGTAGCTTACCTAGTATGCTGGCCCAAGGGACCATTTTACAAAAGAAAGTCTCGGTGTAATCGATCACTAGAAGGAAAGGGGATAGAGAAAACCTCAGGAGACGAAAGTATAGCCGAGAAAACCCGAAATTCCTCATATAGACCAAGAGTAACCTCTCTTGCAAGAAAAATAAGTCGGGATCCCTCATCCGCCCAGGAAATAATTGCCACAGTCAAAATAAGCGCCTTGAGCACAATCAAATAAGTGCCCTGAGCACATTTAAAATAAGTGCAATTAGCACATGAATAAAGGGTAAAGGATTGAGAAAGGCTTCCTGCCCATAGAGCCGATACGATGACTCCACCGGGGTACTGACTAGGCTCACTGGCAGCAGAGCAACATCTCTGACTCCTAAGCAGTGACTCCGTCGGAACCACCAGGTTTTCTGGCAGTGGAGCAACACAATGAAGAAAAAATAACTATATCGGGTCCTGGAAGTCCCTGATGTTACTCCAACCTTTTCCGTCTAGTCTCCAGGAATGAAAACATGGTGGACCAGCACCCTGGGACATGCAGATAGGTGGAGTAAACACACAAGGCCTAAGGATGAATAGTGGCACCCACAGGGTGAAATAACTAGCATGCTAAGGCCCCCCCACCCCTCTCAAGATGAAGCACCGACAGAGATTCTGGGCCCTACCAGTGAATCGCCATTTGTTGTAGCTGCTACAACACCCTCCAAAATTTCACCCTTTTAAAATTTTTGAGCCCCTAATATTTTGAAAAAGTAGAGTTAAGCCCAAGTTCACTCTTTCAAAATCTCAAGTCGCAAAGTCACAGAAGTGGTCAGACCAAACTTTCGCAACCTTGCAACCCCTCAGGTCACAAAGTCGCAAGGTCGCACATAATCCAGAAACCAAAGAATTGCAACCTTGCGACCTCCAGGTCGCAAGGTCACAGAGTTGCAAGGTCGCATATCTCATCAACTCAACTCATTTGCGACCCTGTGACCCTAATTTATTGTTCGTACGTGCGACCCCTTTATAAATATAAGGGTCACATAAGTCGCATTTGACCTACGCAACAGAGAAATAAAATGCCTCTGACAAGCTAGCTGGAGTGCGTTTTTCCCTGGTAAGTTTCCTAATCCTCTTGTTCTTTCCTTTTGTTTGATTTATTCCTCCATTAACCTCACCTTGGCCTATTTAAAACTCAACCTAGCTTCTTTTTAAACCTCCCATGAATCCTCTTGTTAAGCTTGCTTCTCCTCACAGCTTGACTTCCCTGTTTACCTCATCTAAGAAGCTTCCCTACATCAGTCTGTTCAGGTTCCCTTTCTAGCCCTTTTCAATGAGGAACTTCATGCATGCTTTCCACTTGATGTGTTGCCTTACCTCCCCTTTTTTATTAAAAGAAAATGGAAATTTTCCATCGCCGAGTAGCCCGTCTGCCGAGCCCTAAAGCAACCCCACAACTCCGCAACCTCGCGACTCTGCAACCTCATGAACTTCTGACCTCGGTCACTAAGTCGTAGGGTCGCTAGGTTGCATATCCGTGAAAGTTTAAAGTGGCACGACTTCGCAACTCAGCGACCTCACGACCTGGTTACGAGTCGCAGAGTCGCTAGGTCATTTTTCTTTGAAAGTTAAAACAACATGACCTAGCGACCCAACGACCCAGTCACAAGGTCTCCAGGTCGTAGGTTCATCCATTTCCTTGAAAAATAGTTGAGTAGAGATAGGAGCACCCAAGTATTTATAAATATGACATATGTCTTATCATGGGATTTTTTCATGAATATGTCAAGGAACCTCGAAACTGAGCTCGAGTGCGTATCCATTTTGTCGGCCTCAAGCGATATGGGGCCTTTGGCAGTTTGTAAAAGGAACAAAAGCCCTGAGATAGAAATATCAGAAGAAGAAATACCTATTTCTCTCCCCCTTATCTATGGAGATACTGCCTGAAAATTTGGTAAAGGGGAGAGTATGGTTTGGTATTAGGTGTACCAAGAATTCACAAAGCTTGGATTTCCATAGGACCTCCCAGACTGGCAGGTGTATGTTCAGGTTAAGAGATCCAGGATCCACTATGCAGGGGCCCATCCACCTATATTCCCATGTGAAAAGTTGATCGAGTGGATCCTGCAAAAGGTCGACCCCAAGATCTGGGTTATTCTAGATCATGCCGAGAAATCATTCGCAAATCTGAAGGGATAGGATGTAGAATTCTATTATGCACTTCCCTCCCGAGAACAGACCTTCACCGAGGAATGGTCCAGAACTCATGCAGTTACCATACCCGAGACCTTAAGGGGATGGTGGGAGGAACCAAAAAAATTCAAGCTCAAAATGGACCAGGAATATCAAACAGTAGGTCTCAGGAAGGTCTACAAGCTCGTGGCGGCA
This sequence comes from Pinus albicaulis, assembly GCA_034641835.2. NCBI lineage: Eukaryota > Viridiplantae > Streptophyta > Pinopsida > Pinales > Pinaceae > Pinus > Pinus albicaulis. The sequence goes on from CM076570.1 coordinate 670,358,352, forward strand.
ATGTTATGTAGGATGTATGGCCACCCAGATGCCACCACTTTCAATGGCACTTGGTTTTCTCTCATGTACGTTGTCACCGTATATCGCACCCACTTCAACTAGGCCAACTTGATAGTGGTAGCCCTCAAATCAAACATATCTTCAGCACAAGTGCCTAATGAAGGGTATGCATCAAAATTCTACATGGCCTCCTATCTTTTGGATGCAGTAAGTGTAAGGTGCCATTTTGAGGGGTGGGCACACAACTGGGATCTAGATCACGATGGTCCAATTCACAAGGATTTGCAGGTGTTCTGGGACTCCAAATATAAGCAAGATATGGATTCAATCTCGCAAAACTTCATCCCCACACTCTACGGAAAACTGTTTGGAAAAGACACTTCGTGCATGTCTGGGCGAGCCATGGAGACAATAACCCGAGTGGCCAAATGTTATCCTGTCACAGATATCACTTTCATCCGAGTCTGCGGGTCGCTCAAGGCTCCCCATGCACTGCCCCAGTTCTTCACCGACAAACTAGTCCTCCAAGAAACATGTTACCAAATGTCGGGCGATTTTTTAAAGGTTCTCACTAAGGGTAAGAAGAAGCCATGGTCCACTCTACCACTCACTATCGACGCCTACACAGTCAAATATTTCAGAGAAGTAGAGGCTGAGGCTGAGCAAGTTAAGGGATTCTGTCTACCTCCCGTGACACACCGGACGTATGACCCTGAGATAATCATCCCCGCCCATTGCAATCGGGCCAAATTTAAATGGAGATACCATCATACTGAATGCCCAATTGAAGATAGAATCAAGAACTGGTACAACAAATACAGGGAGGCCACTCCTGAGGAATCAACAAACCAGGAAGATCAAGACAATCAAACTTTATAGGAAATAATCCATACGATGGGAGGGGCCTCATCTTCCAAAGCCAAGAAGCAAAGGACTGGCACAGGCCATAACTCTTTCACCCAACGAAGAGAAAATGAGGCTAAATCTTAACAAGAAGCTGAGGAGAAGGCAAAGGAAGAGGAGGATAAATGAAAGAAACAACTAAAAGAAGAACAAAGAAAGAAGTGGGCGGAAGAAACCCGCAAGAAAAGGGAAGAGGCACAACGGTGTTATCTCAAAATCAGACCTTGATAGGCTGCTAGTTAAGGAGACCCTAAGTAACTATTTCAAACCAAAATTTTAGTTGAGGCTTAGCCTCCTCAACCTGAGAGGGCTCTTTGAATAGGTTAATGATTTGCAGATAAAGATTAGATGGCTAACTCTGTGAATAAACTAAATAAACTGAATAATTGGTTGTACTATTAACCAACAAATATTTATTGGGTAAATGGATTCAAATGTTCTTTCACAAAACATAAATATCAGTTTCATATGGAAGTCAGGGCATTTCAGGGTTTAGATGCATCAATAGAACAATAGGACAAAGAATAAACACAGTTCATGAACATATGAAGGAAGTTAGAGCACTTTCAGTGAATTCTAAGTAACATACATTCATGCCACTGCAGGTAATTTAAAGAGAAACATCATGAGACAATCAAACATCCATAACCCTTTCTGAATCCTGAGTGATGAAACAAAACTCTATGTATTAGGATAAAAACATAGTTCTCTGATATTACAAAAAGTATGCTTGTTCAATGAAAATTCCAACCCCATGCCATTCAATTTCTTCCCTCTTATAGAGTGGTCATTACATCCTTGGATTCCTTCTAAACATTTTAGAAGAAATTCGAATTTGACACCTATCAACTTCTAAACAAACTTCATTTACAAACTGACAGTTAAACTGTCTGTCTTACAGTCCTAATACAACTAGGACTAAAACATTATTTATTATATCTTAACAACCTTAAACAACCTTATCTAATCATTAAAACTATGCTTGACAGCTATTTCTTCTTGACTTCGACCATGATTTTCTTTATCTTCTTGCTATTAAACTCCATCAACATGTTTCTTATCCATTCCTGCAAAATAGGAGCATGTTCCCTATATAATAGTTGAATGCCTCATTTCTGTCCATTCGAACCAACTGCTGAAGAACTGGTGCTCAACGCATGTGGAAAATCTCTTATAACCTTCATTTGAATTATACCTTCCAGTTGTGCAAATCTCGAACCTCCAAAATGGTGTAATGATTTTCAATACTGCTGCGCTACGAAACTGCTGAGTCTGTTGTTTTTGTAGCGCAGACTTTTCCTTTCAAAATCATGTTTCAAATCTCCATTTTTATGTGCCAAACCTCCTGGATCTTCATATATATTCTACATATACCTCCCACCAGCATCAAAACTCAAAACCAAAGCCTTTTCACCTTTGAAAATTGCAAAAATTTCTTCAAACTGCATCCTACAGCAGTTTCGTAGCGCGCTACGAAACTGCTGAGTCTTCACTTTTCACAGCTTCCTTCCAAAATTTTAGTTTTCAACCCTTTAATACTATATTTCCAGGTGTATATCAGCTTTCATAACCCATAAGCATCAACTTTAAATAGCTCCAAAAATGAGATATTATTACATAACCTCAAAAATATGTTAAAGGATGACACTTATTGTTTGCACTTATTTTAGTTGTGGTTGATCTTCAAACTATGCTAGCTGTATTTACAGATATTCTACTCTCCTCTTGAGCCTTCTATTGTTTTCCCTTAGCTTGGTATTGACCATCCTAATGAATTTTTCTTCTTTGATTGCACGTAGGGTCCATATGAATAATTGAGCTTGACTATCAATTAATTCAGGATTTGGATTATTCTCCATCTCCCACAGTCCTTTCATCCTTTAAAAATTTTCCCTTTCTTCTGCATGCACTCTCACCTTTTTCTTCAACTTATCAATCTCATTATTTGCCAATCTGAGTTTGTCTTTGACATCTTCATAGCTGATTTTTTCCTTCTGAATATTGAAAACCCTGTTTCTGTCTTCTTCAGGCATTGAAAATGATGTATTTGTGGTTTCTTCAAAAACATTAGCACTTTCACCTCCTGTTTGATCTATCTCCATGTCTGACTGTTTCAACTTCTTGGAGTGCCTAGTTGAGGGTTTTTTGGGCTTAAAGATAAACTCTGCCACTTCATCCTGAAAATATAACCTTTTGGATGTCTTCAATTTCTTTGATTTGCTGCCACCTGTATCTAATTTGATGAAGTCTACTTGTGCTAGGGGAGACTCTGCAATGTCAATAGCTTGAAGTATATCATTCAAATTACCTCTTGACCCCTCTATAACTATAGCCTTACCCTTTTCCTTTAACCTTTGACTCCTAGTCAACCTCTTTTGATCTGTTTTACTAGTTGATTGTTCTAGAATTGTCTCCTTAACCAGAGTTTTCTTCTTCTGTGCAGATTTAGGAGTATCTTGGATATTTAATGTTGTTCCTATCGTTGGTTCTTTGACTTGTTTCTGAGGCTTGAGCTTAACAAATCTTCTTGACTTTTTTTCTACAGGGGTAGTAATCTTTGATGGATTTTTTTCTTTAGTTTGAGGACTAACCCATGTTCCTTCAATCCCAATTCTACTCAAAAAGAGGAATTTAGCCCAATCTTTGTTTGCTTTCTGCAGCTCATGTAAGAATATTAACTTGACTAAGCCATGGTGAAATAATGAGGTTTCACATGACTCAACTTTAATTTGTACCTTATCAAACATCTTAGCCAAAATTCTGAAAAGATAAAAGGGTAAATCTAAAGATATCATCCCTATGAAATGAAGCAAGAGTTTTAAATGATAGGTATACACCTTGTGGTATCTCCCTTCGCAGGTGAAGTACCTCTGAATATTGTAGAGAAGATTGGAAAATGAATCTTTGACATAGCTTCTTGGCACAGCTTTGTTCAATTCAACCTTTGTAAACTCTGGTTTTAGAAAGATTTTGCAAGGTACCATGTCAAACTTGAAATTTTTAAACCACCTGTCTTCTCCTCTCGGAATTTTTGTAACTGCTGATATCACTTCAGGGGAAATTGGTAAATTAATAAATCCAATCCTTGAGTGTGAACCTATGAAGTTTATGGCAAATTCTTTGGTGACTTGAGTGTGCCCTCCTTGAATTTTTTCACAAAACCTCCAGCAGCCTACTTTCTTAAAAGCTTCTTCAACAAACTTGTCTCTTGTAAGGGCTTCTACACCTTTAGGTTCTGTTCTCAGGAAATGACCAAACCTATGAATCCTTCTTTCTTCAACCATTTTCTTCTTGAAAACCTTGTATCTTCATAAATCTGTGATAATCCCTTAGTAAACCCTGTGTCTTTAGAAAATTAGCAATCAAAGCTTCCTATTGAATGAACTGGCTCGCTTGGTAAATGAGTTCAGCCTCACTTGATAACAATTCATCTTCCACCAGCAATGAATTTCAAACTCACTGGATAGCAAGTTTTGAAAATACTGATATAACCTAAATTTCAATGAGCAGCCTCGCTTGAATTTGTTATAGTAAACTCAGGTCTTTCACCACTAATTTCTTCTTCAAAAGATAAGCATGCATGCACTATTGCCTTGCATGAGACAAATGAAGTCAAAAATGGCAAACTGTTTTCAAATTTGAAAGGACCAATGACAACTGACCCCTAATCAATGAAAAATGACCCCTACTAATTACAATGAATGGTTTCATGTGTGAATGAGGACTCATGGATGAATTTTAATGATGAGGAATTTAACTGAATTTGACAGATGTGACAGCTCAAACGCAAAACTGAGAATCCCCGATTTCATAGTGCATGATTTGCGAATTTGGGTTTTTGCGCTACAAAATCACCAGCATTTTCGTAGCGCAAAATCAACTTTTTACACTGAGCGTGCTACGAAAACGAGGTTTCGTGGCTTATTCATCAAATTTTCAAAAAAAACTTTAAAAATGGGTTTCAAAACGTGGCATAAGATCTTTGAAGAATGAAACAAGGTTAATGAACATTGTTTGGAAGTGGAATGATACTTTTAACCCATGATCTAGACCTTTAAAAATATAAAAATGACTCTAACCCTATCTAACACTATGACTTAGGAACAAGTGTAACTGACCAAGTTTCAGAAAATTTTTATAGTGATAACAAACGGAGGAAAGAAGAGGTGTTAGGGTCCCGTGATTTGGCTGATTGGCAAGCCAAATGACAGTGTAACATCAAACCAGTCTTTGGAGCCCAAGGACCTAGCCTTCCTGGACTCAGAGAGAGCTCTCTCTATTTGTGTAAGGGGTATCTGTGTGTTTTCTTGTTGTGTTCTTGATTTTAGGCTAGTTATGAAGTAGGTTTTTGGTTTTGGTTTTTAGGTTGTGAGCGATGAACTGATCAAAGACTAAGATAGGTAAAAATATGTTGGATCAATTGGGCTATGGGGTTGAAAAGGTCAAGAAAGCTTTCAGATGGTGATACAAGGTTGTTGAAGGGCCGATTTGAGCAAGGTAAAAAGGATCTTTGTGTAAAATGGAGTGGGATGGACATTAAACTTGTGAATAACAAAGGATTTCAAACATAAATAGCTTAATAGCTAACATAAACATGGTAGGGAAAACCATTAATCATGATAAATGTAACTATAAAATGATCAATGCATAGAAATAAACATTCAAGCCATGCATAGAGATATATTACTCTCTAACTTTAGGAAATGGCTATCAGATTTTGGGGAAATACATTTAAGACAAACAAACAACTTAAATCACTATTAAGGAATGCTTAAGCATAGTATTTCAAGCTATTGGGAACTTTGAAGCAATGTTGCATAGTTTTAGGCAAAGGGTAAGATTAGTACAAGACCTCTTTGGTTCAAAAAATGACAATCTAATCAATCAAGAAAGGTTTCAGAGGTGGAGCTATGACTAGCCATGAGTAAGCAGGGCATACCATGAATCATACTTAGCATGCATAAAACCATAAATGAAACAAGCAAACTATATTCTTCAGTTATCAAAGAGCAATCAAGGATTCTTTGATATGACTAAGAAGGAAGAAAACATAGAAGCTATAAAGAAATAGGAAACTTGAGGTGCCTCCAAGGGCATGTCTCAAATCTATTCTCTATTGTCTTATAGCAAGAAAGAACATGGAAATATGAATGAAAACTAAGAAGTAAAACAAACAGGGACACTATACCATTTTACCAAGTCATGGAATCCAACAACAGACCTCCTTCATCATCCAAAAACATTCAAGAAACTATCCAATGCATAGGACAAGTGTTTCTTCCAAGCTTGTATAACCATATATTGTTTCGATTCATCAATTTCAGCCTTGTTTACAATGAAAGCCTTTGGAATATATAGGCCAAGGTGAGGAAAACATCCTAGTTCAACTTGCAATCTCATTGGCCTATCCAAAATATCTGATTTTGTCCTTGAGGCTTTGCAAATACCAAGGCACAAAATATCTAATAAAATATCTCAAAAATTCTAAAAAAGGAAAATATATTGACTTTTCATAACTAATCATGCACAAAAATATCTAAACGCACATGAGGAAAAGTCACTTTAGAAAGGTTCATTTTTTACAAAAATACTTAAGAAAAATATCAGCAGAAATTCCTCTGACTTGCCAGCAACTTTTGAAGGCCTTCCCGATGTTGAAATGATGCCCGTGATGACTCATTGGAAAGTTCTGAATGTCTATTTTCTGAAAATTCTTAGTTTGCTCCAAACTAATCACTATAAGTCCATCAAAAACTGACCTGTGTGTAAAAAACCAAAAAATATACCTTGTTGATAAACGGGGCAGAGTGTGGAAAAAGTGAGTATCTTTCGCCATTTTGGGGGAGAAAATCATCTTCAAATGATCCAAAAATCGTTGATTATATGCCCCTAAAATTATGGCATCCAATGATACCATTTTCATCCTTTGAGGATGCCCCAAACAGAAATGGTGATGCCCATGAGTTTTAGCCAAAAACCCAAAAATGACAAAAAACCAAAACTTGTTGAAATTCGCCCAATTTTGGCGAGCATGACCCTCAAGAATTTTCAGAAACATGCTATGAATCTGAGGCCAAAATTTGGAGCTTTGAGGTATCTTTCTTCAATTTTGGTGTCGGGCACCTCCTTTGAACTTCCCTGAGTTTCTCCTGTGTGGCCTTCAATTTCCGTTGGGCGAACTGATTGAGCTTCTTATAGTGCCCGGTCATCCTCCTTTGAAGGTCCAAATCTCTATTGTCCTTCTCCAACTTCTTTTCCAAGTGATCATCTACCGTCTCAAGCCATGCTTCTCGATTTTTCTCTATCTCTAATGTAGTAAGAGGAGTAGATTGGAGAAGGGCAGCTTCTTCCTCCTTTTGTTTCTCAAGGGCTTTTCTGAGTCCCATGGTTCTTGGCCTCTTTCTCCGGGGCTGATCTTCATCTTCACTATCATTGAACTCACCCATGATTTCTTCTAATTTAACTTGCGCCTTGGAGGCCTCTTTTTTGTATTTGATGGTCTGGATCTCATGTACTTCCATGTGGACACTCATCTGTTTATTTAGAATTTGCAAAAAGTGATTGAAGTTTCTAGCCCTCTCTAGATCTGTCCTCAAAGCATCAATTTGGCTTTCTCTATTAATCAAGAGAGTCTCTAGGATCCAGGCTTCATTGTCGCTATCATCACTTTGGATTTGAATGATGTCGAATTCCCTCTCCTTTTCATGGCTGCTTTCTTCTTTCTCCTTTCCTGCTTTGGGTAGCCTTCTTGGTCTTCCTCCTCTTGGGCAAGGCGACAATGGGCTGCTTGGAAAATTTCCCCTTGCTTCGAAGGGCCCTAGTGACATTTGGAGTTACAGCTTTAGGCACCCTTTTCCTTGATGTCTGGGGCTTGGCCACTTTTGGAGAAGAGAGCATGGCCCCTTGCCTAGGAGATGCAACTAGCACATGCTCTATTGGCTCTTTGCCCTTGTTAATTTCCTCATCATTCTTGCCACTGTCTTGAATTTTTTCATGGCGCTGCTCTTCATCACTGTGCTGCACCTGTTCATCATGTTGCCCTTCCTTATCTTGCTGCTATTCATCATCATGTTGCTGCTCATCATCATGCTCTTCTTCCCCTTGCTGCCCTTCTTCACTGTGACCTTTTTAACTTTTTTTCCCTTCTTCCCCCTTCTGTTCATCCTCTTCATCGTGCTACTGTCTATCATGTTCTTCTTCCCCTTGCTGCTCTGTCTCAACATGTTGTTGTTCATCATCATCATGTTCTTCCCCTTGCTGCCCTTCTTCACTGTGAACTTTTTCACTTTGCTGCCCTTCTTCCCCCTGCTGTTCATGCTCTTCATCATGTTGTTTTTCATCATGCTCTTATTCCCCTTGCTAATGCTCTTCTTATTCATCATGCTCTTCTTCTTGTTCAATGGGAAATTTGAGTTTCTTGGGAATGGGCTTGCTCGAAGAAGGCGAAGGATGTTGAGTGGAAGGTGAAGGAGATGTATGAAATGAAGGGATAGTGGCGAAATACGGATGTGTACTGAAAGTATCCCAAGAGATTTCCTTCTTCTCAAGCTGATGAAGAATGATAACCTTGATGAGGGAATGATGGAAGAGGCAAGCTGACTGTTGAGAAGGAGGTTTTTTCTAAACAGTGGAGGCCATTTTCTCAATACTTCTATGGAGGAAGAAAGGGAGATTTAACAATTTGGCTCTTGTGAAATGCATGAGCAATTGGACATGGTAAGCATAGACTCGGGAGAGTCTTCCCTCACAAGTGAAGTATTTCATGATTATCTTCATGAGGGGGGCATAACTAGTCAACATATATGAGAAGGGAAAAATGGATGGACATGTATCTCTATGATCAGACTTTAGAAAAGGCTTGTATTGTTCTGAGTCTAGGTGGCTTTGTTTAAACCACTTCTCTCCGACATAAGGGATTTTGATGGCCTTGGAAATGGACCTGGGAGAGAACTTGAAATCCAATCTTGCCAGCTGAAAGTGTTTCCCTTGAAATCTCAAAGCACAAAGATGTGTCAAAGAGGAATAGATTTTCACCTCCTGCACCCTTTGACAAAACTCTAGACATCCAACCTCGTGAAATTTAAACAGGACTGATGGATGAGCACTTACCTCTTCAGTTGAAACAGGCTCAAACCTCCTGTGAAGGCCACTTCTACTGTCTTGACTGGGAGGCATTTTTGTTTTGAATACTCTTTGATGTTTTGACCAAGACAAGCTGCTTCAAATGTTTTCTAAAATAGTCCCCCAACACCAACTTTGTGCTCCTTATAAATCACTGTTTTGTCTCTTTTATGCCAAGCAACAAGTATTTGTCAAAATGAAACAAACTCAATATTATCACTGTGTTTGGGCAAAGTCTTTTGAAAAGATATGTTTGTGGTTTGTTATTTGAACAAGGATCCGTTGTGTTTTGATAGAAACAAAACAGCCTTCCCTCAAACAATACTCTTCTGCTGCTCACTAGTTTCTATACAAAGGTAGACAAAACACCCTTGAGTTATCTAGAGAAAACCTTTCAATCACAGACCTTGATTTTTGGATTATGGAGGCTGCACAAAGTTTTATTTTTTACCATACAGAGAGGTCACTTTTTAAACTGACAAAACTTTCACATCATGAACACTGTTTTCACCTTATATTTTGCAGACAGGGGTTAATTTTGTTTTACCACTGTTAGGACACCTTACAGCAACTTGAAACCTCTACCACTGTGTTTTCTGTCTTGTCATTAGTATATGGTTTATCACTTTGATTGAAGGCATTTTTAGGCCTTTTGAAACTGATACAAACACACCCTAGCCTTCTACTGTAACAATATTTGGCAACACAGTAACAAACACCTTGATTTTCTACCAAGAACTCCACTCTTCAATCACTGTTTTAGTCTTGGAAAAAACATGGTATCAATACCCCTTTAGAATTTTGAATGCACCAAGGGGTAGTAAAAAATACCTTGAAGATGACTTATGGCCCTTGTTTGATGAGTTGAGCAGGTCCCAAGACCCTTTGAAGGCGTTTTGGATGTTTAAACAGGCACGGCACGTTCATAGGCAAAAACACCGCGCAGTGGATGGGTGTCGGGTTGGCCTTCGGGCAGTTGGTGACCAGTGCTACAGGTGCGTCATGCGCCACTACAGGCATGCCATGCAACAATAGAAAGCCTGTGTATTTCTCTCCCAGGCGCGTCGCGTGCTTTTCCAAGCGCGTCGCGCAAGCTTTAAGCCTTAAAAACTATGAAATTTGCTCGAAGCTCCTCTTTTCTCCAGTGGGCAGCTAGGGGATTGTTGTTTGGTTTCTTTGAATTTCGCAAGTGAGACTTTGCAACGGTCAATTACTTCCTTTAAATTCAAAAAATCCAACCACCTTTTGAAACTAATTTATGAGGGTTTTGGATGCTACGAAGGCCCTTTTTGTCTTAAAACAACATAAATCACTGTCTTTATGCTTGTGAAGATCTTTTCTCTCTTTTAAAATGAAAATTTCCTTTGAAACTTCATAAGAGACCTTTCACCTGGACTGTTGTTTATAGAGGAGTCTATTAACAAAACAACCTTGTAGCTCCTTCAAAACAACCCTTCAGACATATTATGGGATCTTTATCTTTATCAGCTGATGAAGGCCCTTTGATATGAATATAAAACTTGTTCGAGCATCTCTTTAACCATTTGTATGAAGTAATTTGTATGGTGAAAACCTCAGGAGAACTGACCCTCTGCCTTTTGTGAGGGAGGCCATTTTCAAGTTGAAAAACCAACTATTATGGTGTTCAATGGTTGATCATGCCCATTGTATAGGCTCAACAGCAAAGTTTTATAAAATTTCTCTTCAGGCATCAAAAACAAAAACATCCATAGAGGCTTATGTGCGCCAACTACACAAATTTCAATCTTAAGAACCTGCCCATCTTGAACTTCACAAGTGCAGCAAAAAAAACTATTCTTGGTCCATATCAATAACTTGCAAGGCTGGTATTTAGAATGGGTAATTAATCTCTTTTATTTGAAACTCCAAGTGAAAAGCTTTGCTATAAATAGTCTCCAACATCAAGGCAAATGACTAACCTTGGATTACCAAAGTAATCTAGTCTTCAACTTTTACGAAGATATAGCAGGGGATGATGAGCTGAAGTTGAATTGTAAACATTTGAAAGTTGTGCCTTTGTTCCTCTGTGAAGGAGGTCTATAAGAATAGTGAATTTTCACTCATTTTACCATTTTTGACAGCAGTCCCTTTTGAAATCTCTGCCACACTGAAATAAATGCTCTTCATCCTCAAACAATGGTGAGCCTTCTACTTGTTCATGAATAAGGCCTATGTTTGACAACTGCTTGGGCTCTTTTCAACCCTTGTTTTAACCAAATGAAGAATGTCCATGAACAAAATGTTAGTGGTTCTCTTTGTATTTATTAGCAGAAGTCAGTTTAAAACCAAGATTGTTTTACTTCCTTGGCCATTTAGATGAGATTGTCTTTAGTCAAAACTCCACCTCCGGATTCTTCTTTGAAGGGGACTCTTATAAACATAAGAACCGAGGTTTTTAGCACCATTATATTGACCATATTTTTTCTTAAACACCATTTGAAATCTGTTGATGTATCTTTTGCTCATCCTTTGGAAGGAAGGTGACTCATCATTTCCGAAGTCATCTAAAAACACCTTAACTTTCTACTTTTTAAATGAGGTTACATCTCTGTTCCTGGCCCTCTGCTTGTTAAATGGAGGCCTTCAACCAATGACCTGACCATATACTCATATTTGGGGGAGGTTTTACACAGTCATTTAACCCTCTTCTCATGCTTGGAGGAGGTTGTACACAGTGATGCCATCTCATCTGCCCATGCTTGGAGGAGGTTTTACACAGTGATGCCATTTCATCTGCTTTCAAGCAGTGCCATCTTTCCTTTCACTGCCTATTCATAGTTAAGCAAATAAAAGTGACAAATTTACAATATGCCATGAGGGGCATTACTTTGAGACATGTAATCCTACTGTTAAAATACCTTTATGCATATTTAGACATCAGAAGCAACCTAACCAGTATCTGCAAAGTATTACTTGTTATTCATAAGTCACTAACCTTTTGATTGTGTTTTCAGGAGCTTATTTAAATAACTCTCTATCCTGTACTTGCATTCCAGGCTCAAAACTGCATGAGAAGTAGCTGTCTTCTCATGTTAAGTTTAATAATGTCTTCTGGAACACTGGTACACTTATACTCTTGAAAAATACATTGAAACACTATAATTCCACCTAATATCAGTTTGACCTGTGGCATATGCACTGCTGAGACATCAAGGTTTGTTAGTGGCGCGACTTAAGGGTGTATCAAGCTTTATTTGCAGAGTAGGAAGGTTATCTATGACTGGTTGATATTAGACAGAGGTTCTTTTGTCTTTTAGGATAGTTTGCCAAGGGAGGATCACCTAAAGTGCCACTACCTAACTTAGGGGAGACTTTTTGGACAGACTTGGATTATTCTCTTTGGAGATGATGGACAAGTTTGTATGATTGAGACTAGATAGGGCTTGAAAATTAGGTTTTATCTCATCATGGGCTGATTGAAAAGGTAGGAGAGAAAAATGTTTATGGGTGTTTTCTAGCTGAAAAATTTGACATATTGGAGATCAACTACTAGAAAACTTGGCTTTAAAAACTATTCATCATCAATAGGTGAAAAATATTGATGACTAACAAGAGGAATAAAAGGCAGAAGCTGAGCGCCAGCTAAAGGAAGATCAAGATAGAGTAGAAGCTGAGAACCAGCTAAAGGAAGATCAAGATAAAGCAGAAGCTGAGTGCCAGCTAAAGGAAGAACAAGATAGAGTAGAAGTAGAGCATCAGCTAAAGGAAGAATAAGATAGAGTAGAAGCAGAGCACCAGCTAAAGGAAGAACAAGATAGAGCAGAAGAAGAGCGAAAGAGGAGGGAGGAAGAAATTCAGAAGTCAAGGGAATATTCCTCCAACGGAGTCGAAGGCAGCAAGACACCTCCTCCAGAGACAGAGAAACAGATGGAGCTGCCACACATCGATGTGCCCCATACAACTCTTGCAACCAATGTGTGTTTTTCTCTCTCGAAATTGGGTACCTCCGAGGATCAAGATGAGGAAGTGTTTGATCTGACAAGACTTACCTATGATTAGTTCACACGCAATATCAGGCAAGAGAAGAGAATATGCTTAGCACAGAACCCTGCTCCACCCCTTACAGCCACCACAGAGAAGGATATAGTCTTGGATACCAAGACCAATCCAGTTATGATTGCATCAGTTGGCACCGCTTTTGCAGCAGCCACAGAGGAGAACGTAAGCAGAATGAGTAGAGAAATTATGTCCCTAGAGAATAGACTATAGGCCTTTGAACAAAAGACAACTAAGTCGAAACAAGAAAAGAAGGCGCTAGAAGAAGAAGTCCAACAGCTTCAGGTTAAGAATGCCCCTACTAATGAAGTGCTACTCACTATTCAAGGAGAGCTAGTCACTTTGGAGGCCACCATGAAGCAATTATATGAAGAACTGTTCACAATAAAACAAACCGTCGCGCCACTACTGAAAGCACAGGAAGAAACCAAGAGGAGGAACATGCAGCTAAAGGAAGCCTCTACTGCCTTGGATAGAATACTAGAATGGTTGAACATGTATCCACAAGCTCCGGACACTTTTCCTAGAAAAGATTGGATCGGCAGCCAAAATGACAAAGTTCAAATCCATATAAAGGTACAATCCAAAGAGAAACTTATTAAGGATTTGGATAAAGTAATGTCCGCATATGAACATCTTATTAGCAGCATTGACTCAATGGCCGAAGTACACCACATTCATTCTCTGGGTGCACTGGGCAATGAGAAAACGTGGGAAGAAGTCTCCAAATACATTCAAGCATTTCTACAACCCATAAGGAAAGCAGCCGCCTCCCAAGACCTTCCAGCATCACAAGAGAAACTTCTTCAATTCATCGTGACACCAGTCCGGATCTATACCAAACTAGCCTCCGTGTCGAACCAGATCACGATCAAGAGAGACACTTTGATCCCAAATGCTCTCGAGTGCCTTCACAGATTGAAAGAATATACTCCTCAGGTCTCCCCAATTGCTGCAGATTATCGAGCATGGAAAAGTTACCTCAAGGAAAAGCAACAAGTAGATGTCCCTGATCTCGCAATCACCCAACTGCTTCCATGACCAAGTCACATATTGCTGTAAACGGAAGAGGTCGCAGGTCACAATAGACAAGGGGTCGAAGGTCGCAAAAAGCCGAGGTCGCAAGTCACAAATTCCCTTGAGTCGCAGAGGATGTCAACGGTCAAGAAGGCGAAAAGTCAGGGATACCCAAGGGTCAATTTTGTTCTATAAATACTTCCTTCAGGAAATTGTAAAGGATCTTTTTTTTTTGGACTCCAAAGGAGCAAAGAGAATTGTATAGCATTGAATACATCTTTCTGAGAATGAATACAAACCCTTGTTTTTTATTCCACTCTTAGATCCGATGAGGACTAATGCATTAACACTATGAATATTTTGTCTTATGTATATGATATCTTTATGATTAATTAATCTGTGTTTTCTACTTATACCATTTATACATTTCAGCTCACTAATTGTGTTAATTGTGTTAGGTTGTTTACTTAGGAGATGTTAGCAACTTCGTTACTAACATTTATCTTATCTTTGAGATCACTTAAGGAAGTGAAGGGTGCTCTAACCATAAAGAACCGTTTCTCCTGTGGTTTGAACAGCTTTTACAAGCATGACCCTAATGATGTGCTGCTAACATCATTTCCTTTGGTTGCATGCTTTAACTCATCTTGATATTTGTAGTTTTTTATGTTCATTGAGACTCATCAACCATTTGTCTTGTACCATCCAAATAATCGTGTGTTCATAGGTCTACAGGGCTCGTTTGTGTCTGAGAAAAAGGAGTATTCAGTGGTAGTCGGACCCACACCCCGGACGAGATCCCTATCACAAACGGTTTAGAGTTTAATCAAGACTTTTTACCATGGAGATCCCTTCCTATTGGCCAGACATTTCTTCCCGTCAATAGGACATTATGCCACTAATTGTCCACAAAAGAATAAGAACAAGAAGGCTTTAGGATCTGCAGTTGGTGAGGCTTTGGCCTTGCAATTTGAGTTGGACTTCTCACTCATTGAATGCATGGTGTCTTCTGTGATGGGATCAGAGTGGTTCTTGGATAGTGGTGCATCTTTCCACATTACGGGAGACAAAGAAATTTTCAGTAGCTTGGAGGAGAAGGACCTCCAGATGCATATCAAAATTGGTGATGACGGGAGGTATAGTGCTACCAGGATTGGTACAATTACCTTCCAGAGAAAGTCATGTAAACCCTTCTTATTAAAAGATGTAATGCATGTACTAATCTTGAAAAATAATTTAGTTTCAGCCGCAATGTTGGAGGATAGAGGTTATGATGTGGCTTTCAGTGAAGGGAAAGCTTTCCTTCGACACAAAGCCACGGGACAAGCTAAGAACATTGGGAATTGTGTGAAGAATCTCTAAAAACTTGATGTAGATGGTTGCGCAACATTTATGGGTAAAGCAGATAAAGTGGTGAGTCAGGATGAGGGTGAGTTATGGCATAGGAGATTGGGACATCTACACCACAGTGCTTTGAAGGTCATGTAGCAGATTTCTACGGGGCTTCCAAAGGGTACTCTTACGCAAATAAACACATGCAAGGGATATACCATGGGGAAGTATGAGAAATCCATGCAATTGTCCCTTGCAAGGGAGCTTGATTTGCATGCAGATGAGGAACTCTTGGTTCCAAAGGATGAACCTCAAGATGTGGAGAAGCCACATGAGGAGGATCATGCATTGGAAGAAAGCACTCATGCAGAGACCTCCAAGAGGGGAAATTATGAGCCAAATGGGCAGAGGGAGTACATGCAGCTATACCTCCAAGTGAGAGGTGGGGCGATGTGCAGAATTAATCCCAAGAATAAATTGGGTAGGATTCATTGAGATGGTGTGTCTCATGGATCGAACCTGGCTACAAGGAACACATAGTATAGCAGTAGAAGGAATTATTGGTTAGATTGATGTTGTCAGATGTTAGGAATACAAAAATCAGAGTGACACGTGTCAGATACTGGATCGCAGATCAAAGTTGGCAGCAGTGCAAAGTGCATGGATGCAGATGTCAGCAGCGCAGAGAGTCTACTACACATGTGCAGTAGCTAGCAGTAGTCAGAAGAATTTGATGACAGATGAATTATACTGATTCATTTGTTTGGAGGCTATTCAGTTTCAGAAGTTTTGCATGCAATATTTGCATGTGCGAACAACACTAGAGAAGGTTGCATGTAAGAGTTGCATGTGCGCATGCAGAATATTCCAAACGTACCAGATTAGGACAAATTTATTCCTTTCTTGTTGAGATGGAGCGTTGTAGTTTGAAGCAAGAAACAGTGAAATTGGCATCTAGAAACAACATGACAACACACACACTAGTGTGGGATCACAGGTCCAAGCGATAGTCACACAGTGATGGGTCCAAGTGATACATTAGTGTGTCTAATTTAATTTTCCCTTAATTAAATTGGACAATAAATTGTAATCTTATCTCAAAAATACTTGTAATAGTTAACTCACTGTGATATACTCGATTAGCTCATGAATTTCGAGTTGAGGGTGGTTGGCGAGGCATGCAGAGTGATTATAGTTGTATTAGACTTCAAGTTGCAGTTAGTGCATTAGTTTATTGCATGATAAATCAGTTAACTCAATTAAGTGAGTTAAAATCAGTCTAACTAGTTGTAACTTACTGTAGCACTAGTGAGAGGTCAAGTGAATTAAATCAGATTCAATTCACATGCATTGATCTGTCAAGTGACTAATAATTTACTAGTAATAGTTGCATGCATGTCAGTTTTGATGAAAACCTAGTTGATACAAAGGTTAAAGGGAAGATAACTATCAGTTGTATTTTTAGAAAATTTCCCATATGCAGTTAAAACACCATAGGATGCCCATGATACTCAGCTCAGTTGAGGAAGTTTTAAATTCCTTGAGAATATGGATTTCATTCCACATAAAATGCATGAGGAAGGCGGGTTGTAGACATGTTGAGGATTGGCTAAGTGTTGGCCCATTTTTCCCGGATCAGTGTGAGATGATCAACAAAGTGCAGGAGACTCTTATGAGAAGAGTGCATTGTAATTGTTTCATGATTCCTTGGTGAATATACAATAGAAGATAGAGGATTTTTGAGTAGCAAGCTTTCCCTGGGAAAATTAGCTGTGTTGTGTATTGATTTGATTCTTTCTTTTACTTGGCATGATTATGTGATCGTGTTTAATTTCTGCAAATGATTTGTAGAAGGATTCAGTATCTTGCTTTATCATATCACATGATTGGATTGAATTCATGATATATTGAATTTTTTGACAAGAAACAATGAAATTAGCATCCAGAAACAACATTCAGCACCCATGCCTAGTGCATTAAGCACCTACACTAGGGTGGGGCCCACAGGGCTAAATTTGGTGCATGTCTATTTTAGTTATCCCTTAATTAAGATGGAAAATAAACTGTAATATAATCCCAAAATAACTTTTAACAGTTAACTGAGTGTGATAAACTCATTTAGCTCATGAATTTCGAGTTGAGGTTAGTTGGTAAGGCATGCAGAGTAATTCTAGTTGTAACAGAGTTCGAAGTGCAGTGGTGCATTAGTTAATGCATGTTGTAATCAATTAACTCATTCTAGGTGAGTTAAAGCCTATTGTGCTAGTTGTAACTGTTTGTTGTCCTAGTGAGAGATCAAGTGAATTAAATATTATTTAATTCACAATCATTTATCTAACATGCAACTGAGGATTTACTATTATTAGCTGCATGCATGTCAGTTCCTGTGGAGACCCAATTGAGACTAAGGTGAAAGGGAGGTTAACTAATGGTTGTGATTATAGCAAATTGTGTTGATGCAGTTTAAACACTACATGATGCCCATGATACTTAGCATAGTGTAGGAAGGCTAGATTTCCTAATGAATAGGGATTGCATTCCTCATGAACTGCGTGAGCAAGGCAAGCTGAAGACAAGCTGAGAATTGGCTGAGTATTGGCCCAATTTTGTCTGGATCAGTGTGAGACAACTAGCTAAATACAGGAGGGCTCTTGTGAGAAGAGTTGTATTTAATTTTTTCATGATTCCTTATGGAATATACAATATATGATAGAGGGGTTTTGAGCAACAATCTTTCCTCGGGAAATTATGTGTTGTGGTTTGATTTGATTCTTTCTTTGCTGCATGTAATTGGTGATTATGTTTAATTTCCGCAAGTGATTTGTAGAAGCGATTCAGTATTTAACTTTAGTACATTGTTAGATTGGATTGAATCCAAGATATACATATATGTTGAATAATTTCTACATGGTATCAGAGCACAAGAAATTACTATAGTAAAGAAGAAGTTGAGTTTGTGACTAAATAGAATTTGAAATTTGCAAAGGTACTCTTGGTGCGACAGGAGAATCAAGATCGAAATGGATTTCAATAGCTTAATATTGGAGTATGCACTACAGGTAAGCTCTAACTATATTTCTTGGAAATACAATATGGAGGCAGTACTCAAAGACAATGTCTTGAAGGAATTCATTGACAATGACATTTCCAAACCTGTTGTGACAGATGCTACAAATCTTGATGCCTGGAACAAGAAGGTTGCAAGGACGACACTAGAAAATTTGGCAGAAATCCTGATGACCAATTCGTCGCTATTCCGACACATAGTCATCGCAAGAGCGACAGTTCGAGGGCAGGAAAAACGTGGTTTACCATACCGTCGCAGTTTCGACGCAATTAAAAAGTGTCGCACTATCAACACTTTTTCCGTGATAAGAAGTTCTGTCGTTCATTTGATTTCAAGTGAATGTTGTCGAAGGGATTGCTTGAAAAATATGGATTTCAACTTTGCTTTGGAGAAAAGGAAAACATATATGTCAATGAATAAAAGCATGAAAAATTCATATTTAGTGGGTAGCATGCAATCTACACTAGCAGGTTATGATTATCATATTGGGAATGTATTGCTTTGCAGAAAGGCGTTCAAAATGTTGTATTCAATTGGTAATTGTCGTTTGTTAAGAATCCAGGATAGATTGGAAAGGGATCCCACATATTATTCAGAAGCATGTTATAAACGGGAGGTGGGGCCGTTTGCAAATACTGTTAAGACATGGATGAAAGACTTCTTTTCAAATCATGGATAGTGTATGCCAAATAAAGACACAATACATATTCCAGATAATTTCTCGAGACGAAAAATATTCATGTTATACAAAGATTATGCAGAAGCTGTTGAAGGAATTGGTAATTTTATTACATATTCTTATTTTACAAGGATATGTAAAACTGAATTCAACAATGTTTGTATTCCTAAGAAGACAAGGATGGGGATTTGCAGCACATGTGCTTCTCTTAAAGAAAAAAGAGATAAATGTCAAGGGGCAGAAAGAGGTATGTGTTCAAAACATTGTTTTTTAAAATTTGATACTTATCAACTATGAAAATATATTTATTCATATGTTTCTTTATTTTATGTACAGATTACGTTGTTAAAGAACTTCAAGACCATCGCAATCAGCAAACAAGTGAAAGACAAAAGTTGTATAAACATCGAAAGAAGTGTTATGATCATCCAAATAAATATCTGGGATTGATAATTGATGGTATGGACCAAAAGAAAACACTTCTTCCACATTCCACCAGAAAATTTGGCGGAAATTCCGACGGCCAATTCGTCACTATTCCGACACATAGTCGTCGCAAGATCGACAGTTCGAGGGCGGGAAAAACGTGGTTTACCATATCGTCGCAGTTCCGACACAATTAAAAAGTGTCGCACTATCGACACTTTTTCCGTCGCTTCCAAACAAGCGTCACTCTTCCGACGTTTCCCAATCCATCGCACTTTCGACCTTTGTAAACTGTTGCATTTCCGACGAAATGTGGTCCGAAGTTTTGAACGTCGCTCTTCCGACGTCTGTAAACTGTCACAATTACGACGAAATGTGGTCCGACGTTTTGATTTCTCTCTTCCGACGTGTTTATACTGTCGCTCTTCCGACCTTTCTAATCTGTCGCAATTCCGACGCTTACAAGGCGTTGGTATAGCGATGGAAGGTTCAACTTTAAAAAAAAAAATGAAATTTTAAAAGAGGAAAAACATTGTTTTGAATATATTACATGAAGTAAAATAGTCCATGAAGTCATTACATTTTCACATCTGAAGATTGAAACCCAAATATCCATCCAGAAAAGTGGAAGTCCCACCCCAGACAATGATAGAAAAATACCCCATGTCACATACAAGGACATGATATAAAACCCAGTAACGGTCCACATGGAGATTATCGACAATCTGAGAAAGCATCCAAATATGCCCTAGGCATCTATAAGAAAGTGAAATAGAGGTATGTAGAATAGTAAAGCAACAAATAGAGTACCGACATCCATTGTTCCAAATACAAATTAAAGTACCCAAAATCCTTGAACAGAGAAAAACGCTAATCATGTGAGGAGTGTGATATGTCCAAAATATAAAAAGACCATGAGACCATATCAATAAACCAGCAACATAGACCAACATAGCTAGTTTTGAAGGCAGAGTGATAAACATTAATCATTTTTTTTCACAAGAGAAAAAACGTTGTTTTGAATATATTATATGAAGTAAAACAGTCCATGAAGTCATTACATTTTCACATCTGAAGATTGGAACCCAAATATCCATCCAGAAAAGTGGAAGTCCCACCCCAGACAGTGATAGAAAAATACCCCATGTCACATACAGGGACTTGATATAAAACCCAGTAACGGTCCACATGGAGATTATCGACAAATTTGAGAAAGCATCCAAATATGCCCAAGGCATCTATAAAAAAGTGAAATAGCAGTATGTAGAATAGTAAAACAACAGATAGAGTACCGACGTCCATTGTTCCAAATACAAATTAAAGTACCCAAAATCCTTGAACAGAGAAAAACGCTAATCATGTGAGGAGTGTGATATGTCCCAAATATAAAAAGACCACGAGACCAAATCAATAAACCAGTAACATAGACCAGCATCACTGGTTTTGAAGGCAGAGTGATAAACATTAATCATTTTTTTTTCACAAGATAAAAAATGTTGTTTTGAATATATTATATGAAGTAAAACAATCCATGAAGTCATTACATTTTCACATCTGAAGATTGGAACCCAAATATCCATCCAGAAATTTGGAAGTCCCACCCTAGACAGTGATAGAAAAATACCCCATGTCACATACAGGGACTTGATATAAAACCCAGTAACGGTCCACATGGAGATTATCGAAAATCTGAGAAAGCATCCAAATATGCCCGAGGCATCTATAAGAAAGTGAAATAGCAGTGTGTAGAATAGTAAAGCAACAGATAGAGTACCAATTTCCATTGTTCCAAATACAAATTAAAGTACCCAAAATCCTTAAACTAGTAAAACAGGAGCAATTAAGAATTCACTGTTTATAACTGGTTTAGAAGAAAACATTTAGAATAATAATGATTAAAACCAGATTACACTTAAGTACCTTCTGATTTACTCATTTTCATTAATTATTCAGAAATGAAACACAGTGATATAATAAATAGATATAAATACTTAAAACACAGGATAGAAATGACTTATTGATCCATAGTTTGACACATGAATCCTGTAAAAAGTCTCTAGCATCAATTCATCATCCAGCAAGCCACAAAGAAATTTCTCCAATAGCACTTTATTCCGAAAAATTCAATGTTACTGCAAAGTATATGAATCCACACTTACTACTACAATTGATGGAGTATTTATACAAAAAATCATACAAAATATCTCATAACAAATTGAGATATTATCTAGGATAACTAATAAGTATTTTACAACAATATAGAGACAGATGGTCTCGTAGATAAGAAAAATGATAACTGATGTTATGCTGTTTCCTTATTTTAAGAGTGTGCTGGAGGCAAGTCTTATATCTTGGCTTGC